>LNAC01000025.1:6633062-6683951 GCA_002007465.1 Ailurus styani
GGCTCGGGCCGGCTCTGCAGGCGCCCGGAGCGCGGCGGCGTGGGGCGCCGGGAGGCGGCACTTGCCCCTCGTGCCTCGTCTCCTTGCCAACCGGCCGTTCGCGTGTTTGTTTTCACGTCTAAAAGGAGCGGTACAAAGGTGGAAAACGAGTCTGACGAGCAGACAAAAGAGGGAGAAGGGCTGGGGAACAAAGTTGTCCGTTGGCCTCAAAGGTTTGGAGGAGCCGACGGAGAGAAAAAATATATATATATATTGGGGCAATCTGTGTAAAAGCACTGCCTCTCCCAGGAGTTATGTAATTTTTCCGAATGTTAGCCTCTCTGCCTTGATTTGGGCCATCAGCGTACTTGCCACAACTTCTTCAAACTGCGAAATTTGACAGAGTTTAAGGGAAGGTTAGCCGCATGCAGGGAGTGCTGTGCGCTGCACACAGCAAGCACTCGATAAGTGCTGAGGCTGAGTGCACCTGCCCCAAGGAGGAGGTTTATGTAACGATTTTGGAAGGCACCTCCTGTACGCGTGCAGGCTAATCGGGGAAAATCGGGGAAAACGCAAAAGGATTCCCAAGGGAGCATTTTTCTTACAACGCGTCTGTCCTCTCTCTAAACGGAGGTCTTCAAATAAGTGGACCGGTGTGCTATGCTCCGACTTGCACGTGGAAATTTCACTATTGGTGCCATAATAGTGACAGCCGAAGTTTGTCTCCTGTCTTCATAAATCTATCCGACGTATTTCAGAGGTTAATGTGCCCAATTAACCCTCGTGGTAGGAGTTCGTTTCTAAGCAGTGTGAAACAAAACTAAAAAGAAATACATATTATATTTAATAAACATAAGATCAATAGTAATGTGGACTGGTCGAATCTAATCTTAAAGCAGAAATGTTTCAGACTTTGTTCTTTTAAAAATACTCTATTTTGTCACTTGATGATGTTTTAAATGTTTTTATTATTGTTAATTTATCACCTAGTAACCTTCTGGGTATCTTCAAGCAGGTCTTCTTAACCTAAGCAATGCCTCACTTGTACTAGTGTGGAACGTGTTCTCATGGAGAGAGAGCATTTGAAACCTGAACTTTCAAGGGGTCACACTAGCTGAAATAATACATATGACTTTAGTAGAACATAGTTTTCTAAAATAATTTCACTCTTTAGCTTTTTATAAAGATTCGTTTATTTTAACTGCAGTGCTTTTATTTGCTTGAGCAAGTGCAAATACATTAATGACTACATAGAAAAGGATAGGTGGGAAAAACTGGTGACTGGTGGGGGAGGGGAATCAGGTGCACACCCAAGGGTGATTACCGAGTGTACAAACAACAAATTGCAATTCTATGCAAACAGCTAGAAAACGGGTTGTATCATTGTGTGTAAGAGAGAATCACAGAACTGTAAGATGAATTCATGCCAAATCATTCATCAGTTTTTGCCAAGAGAATACTACATCTTTGTTAGTGTGCCTTTTTGACATTTTCTCCTGGATTTTCTCCCTTTATGCATTCAAATACATACTAGTACATACAAGTACACCACACAAGTTGAATTTTTAAAGTTTTTCATATGCAGCTATAAATGTGTCTATTTTGTGTGTGTATACATATATCCTAAAATCAATTACATATTTATGCTTTTAGACATTTAGACCCAAACTAAATATATACATATAATAAGAAAGCATCTTTCCAAACTGATGAAATACGTCAAAGTCCATTTAAACAGGCGTAGCTATATTTTGTGGCTTATTTTCACAACTAATCCTGAAAGGGAAAATGAGTCACCGAGTTTAGCTCTGGCCCTTTTCTTAAAAATATTTTTCATATACAAAAATCACGGAACTAAAAAAAAAATTAGGTATATAAAGTCAAAATCTCTTTTAATCCCATTTGTTTCAGCAAGTCAACTAGAAGATTGGAACCAAGAGGCTATGAAATAGAGGCCCCTAGCACAATGAAATCAGCCTGCTATAAAAGGCGACACATGCCAGTTTCTCCTCCCCAATGGCAGATGCCACACCCTAAAGCAGACAGAAGGCACTGCAGTCTGTAGGAGCACAACACAAAGCCGGCAGGACTTGGTTTTGTCTCTTAAACCACAAAGAATGCTAAAATACCTTCTTGAAAGCATCCTTGCTGAAGACAAGTAGCGGGCTCCTATTCATTCAGCTTACAGTTTTTAAACACACCTTCTCAAGAAAACAAAATAAAAGCCTCTTAGAGTTTCATGTAAAAATCCATGACTTAATAGACAAAAACAGCAATTGTCAGGGGTCTGTTCGAAAGTGATGAAACAGGTCCCCATTTCACAAAAGCACAGTTTGAACCATAGATGATAATTCTCTTGTGTCCGCTTGCCTCAATTATCCTATATGGCAACACGACATGATTGTTTCCTTTTGATGAAATAAGGTGCTAGAAATTAACGGGTACATTTTTTTCCTAATGAAGTCTTTATTTTTACAGCTCTTGCCTAATTTCAAACAATAATGACAACTCCAGGGCGCCTGGGTGGCTCAGCGGTTTAAAGCCTCTGCCTTCGGCTCAGGTCATGATCTCAGGGTCCTGGGATCGAGGCTCACATCGGGCTCTCTGCTCGGCAGGGAGCCTGCTTCCTCCTCTCTCTCTGCCTGCCTCTCTGCCTACTTGTGATCTCTCTCTCTCTCTGTCAAATAAATAAAAATAAAATCTTTAAAAAAAAAAATAATGACAACTCCAATAAGTCACTCTAACCACAAAGGGACAGAGCCGAAGTCCCCCAAGCTGGGGGGACTGGCCACTGGGCCCCTGCAGCCAACCTCCCACCCACAGGTTGCCCTACGCCCTTACATTTAGCCGAAGATTATCCATTATTTTCTTAAGCACTCCTTTTTGGCCACAAAAAGGATTGATTTTTTTTTTTGAGGGGAGGGGTTACTATATGAAAATACTAATATTTAAATACTGCTCCTTTTGAAGAAGTTTGAGGGCCCCAAATAAAAGACTCTCCAACTTGCCCACTTAAAGAGGATTGAGCCAGATGGTAGTTGAAGAATGCTACAGCTCTCTTCTTTTTGCCTCATCGTAGCCCATCATTCTGTTTGCCTTCAGATTAGTCCCCTTTTACTCTTCTCGTTATTTATTCGATAACTGAAGCTATCACGATTCACTAACCATCATATTTCTCAGTATTCTTTATGTAATTTGGAAGCAATTTAGAATAAAGCCCTGTCAAGGTTTTACAAATAAGAACTATTAAAGAATAAGGCTTTGGATACTTGCTTTCCTTTTAGATTTATGAGAAATGCGGTGAATGGAGCTAATGGGATTTCCCTACTGATCTTGGGCAGGGACTTTAAAAAGCACTAAACAATTGTCCTTTTCACTTCTCTGATTTAGATGTTAGCAGTGAATAACTGAGTAAATGCAAGATATGGGACATAGCGTTTGATTTGAAACAACTATGCAAATTAACAGTGGTTCATAAGTTTAGGAAGCAGATAATTAGGTGGGATTTGAAAAAAAATGTAGGCAAAAATAATTTAAATAAATTTGGGGACTCTAACGAATAGTAGCACTATTGTACTTAGTAAGAATAATATAGCACAGATAACGTAGGTGGGAATAAATTACACTTATTTATTGAACAAATTTATCTCAGATCTACTTTGTGACATGTTTTGAGAATAAAAAGATAATTATCTTGGTCCTGTCCTCAATAGGGGAGATAAACAATTACCTTAAAACATACTCAGGGCTACCCTGAAACGTCATAGAGGGTTTGGCTAATAAAGAAGCAAGCTCAGACTTTCCCACCCAACAGTATTCCCTGGGGCTATGCCTTGTTGGCCGCCACCTGCTGGGCACCGCGCCCTAATCCTCAATGTGGCACAGCTTGGACTTGACACTGGGAACCCACCACTGATGGGGCTACACTTCCAGAATCTTAAGTCAAATTTCCCATTAGGCTACTGCAATTTCTCAAGGGTCCCTAGAAACAGTAACATCAGTGAAATATATAAAGAACCACCTTATTACATTTTAGAACATGGTACTTTTTATCTTATATTTGACCATCCACATTTTGAATGGAGTGTAATAACTAATTTTTTATTACAGCCTAGTTTAGAAATTTTCTATAACTTTTAGATAAATATGTGTTTGATGACATTTCTTTCATTTTATTCCCACCAAATCTCTTCCTGGACACCTTCAGGCATGTTTCAAAACTCTCTCCTTCTGCGATCCTGTCCTGTCTTACAATCATCTGTATGGCTTCTATCACCGATAATGCTGCTGTGTGGAAGAAGATACTTTATAGATAGCTCCACTCTAGTTATTCGTAAGTAACTGCTTGGGAAGTAAACCTATTTGAAGTCATGTATAATAACCAAGAATACAAAGGGAAGTCATTTGGAGAGCAAGACACCTCCATTTTCTGGAAAGATTTTAATGACTTATCTGAGGCCCTTCTGGGTCTTTCTCATATGTGATTAATTGCTTCATAGAATACATAAACTTCTAAAATAAAACTACTCTTCAAGCACAATAAATTCCAAACGACTCATGTGCGTTACTGTAGTGCATGTGTGATTATTTTTTAAAATATTTTATTTATTTGTTTATTTATTTACATATTTGGGGGGGGTGGGAAGAGGGACAAGCAAACTCCTTGCTAAGCCCAGAGCCCCATGCAGGCTCCATCATGGGATGCCGAGATCATGACCTGAGCAAAAACCAAGAGTTGGACACTGAACCGACTGAGCCACCAGGCCCCCAGGGCCTGTGTGATTTTTATTTTACCCTGCTTACCTTCAGTTGCTTTGTCCGTAATCCATTAAGATGATCAGTGGGCACCTTTAAGGGTAAATTATTGACAGTGTCCTCATTGTTCTGGTAAGGGACAAAGGACTTGGTTATGTGCTTTCTTTCACAAAATAAATTTACAGACTTCATTGAGAAATTTGCTTATCAATACGTTCCTCTAAGTACATTCAAGTTGTTGAGCATAAATCTTTTTTTTCTCTCTCTCTCCGTAACTTAAAGGAAATGTTCACATTGTGGCGTGATGCCGTAGGCCTTAAAATTCAATGGGCTATATCCTTGGCATCTTCTCTGACCCTCAGATAACCCCTCTCTCAAGCCGCACTTCTCTCTGGTGCTGGTGACCTGCTTTCTCAAGGACCGTGTGTGTGAAAAGTTTTCCCTCTCAAAGCGTAACGCGAGGAGCAGCTGGGAAGGTGGCCTCTTGGCTCAGCCCCATTCAGTCAGCAAATAACTCCTGAGTTACTACTACTCTGCACTGGCCCAGTGCTGAGCTCTGTTGCCATCACAGTGGGGTGGGGTGCAAAGAAGGAAAGGAGGGGACTTACCACACTGAGTGAACCTGCTGCTAAACAAATGATCACACTAATAAGTGTGTAATTGTGTAGAGATAACATGCTCTGAAGAGATAGGGTTCTAGGAGGGCAGTAAATGAAGAGGCCTGACCCAGGCAGGGGAAGTATGGCTTGGGCTGAAAACCGAGAAGTGGGAGAAAACCAGAGAAAGAAGGGAAAGGGCATCCCAGACAGGAGGAGGCCAGCGGGGTAGAGAGCAGAGGGGGGCAGGCATGCCAGGAGCGGTGCAAAGGTGGGATCCTCCATGCCGCTTCCAACAGCCCAATTCGGTCTGGGCTGATATCCCAAGAACAGTGCTAAGTAACTGTGGCATGTGAGCCGGGGGAGACAGGATTGCATCCGGGTTGTCAAGGGACCCACTGGCTGCTGGGAAGGGGTGGAGCCAGAGCAGATGGGAGGTAGAATGGGGGACTGTCTCAGGGGTCCAGGCTCATATCTCAGGCCAGGGACGCCTGACCAACTCCATTTCTTGAGGCTCCCAGTGCATTATGATATGATGAAATACTGAGGATCATAAAAATTTGTTTATTTTAATATTTACATTTTCTAAATGTACTGTATTCAACCTCCAAAACAGAATGCAATCCAGGTGTGCCTTTTTATGCTTAGAATAATTCTAGGACTTATTTTTAATTAATTCATAGTGCCCTACAGCCGTGTGATCTGTGAACAGATCACAAATTTAAAACCAATATGATGAAACTCTTTTCATCTAGCCACTGTATCTCTAGGAATAAATACTTGACAACATGAAAGGCGAAATTGGAGACTCTGTAAGTGGCTCTCTGAGTTATCTGTCATGATGAAGCATAGTCCAAGTGAGAGATGAGAGATGGAGAAGTTGGAGGAGGACAGGAGGGACCATGGGGATGGCGATAAGTGAACTGACCCCTAAGAGTCCCCCCACTTAAGAATGTGCAGATTGTTCACTGTTCAAGGGCTTCCAGCCAAGGAGATGAGTGGGAGCTGCAATCCAGCCAGAGCCTTACTTGCCATTCACTGAGTCCTGACACAGGACTGAGTCCACTAGAGGATGGGATGTCTTTTTCCAATTTATACGAAGCACAAATGCCTGCCTGCAGTGACCCTCCGTGGGGCAGATGGTGAGGAGAGGCCTGGGAAGACTTGGTAATGGTTCAAATGTACACAGGAGGCGATGGGAGGATCAGGGCCTTCCCTCTCACTTCTTTCTCCTTCCCCATCCCTTCTCGGCCCAATATATGAAGCAGCTGGAAACTCCAGCTTATATCCCACTGTCCCGTCCCCTCCTCCTGTCCCTCGATCCTACCCTAGTTTTCTCTGTACCGCTCCCTGCCCCCATCCCCTTATCCTCCACAGCTCAGATAAGCCAACTTTGCTCATCATAGAATCTCAGACCTAAAGGCAGCTCAGAGGGCTGAAAAAGCTGAAAACAACTCTTCAGATCCACACAGTGCAAACATTTTGTGACCTGGGAGCGTCCTCTCAGATCTAGGAATTTGTGAGATTGAGATGATCCATGCGAAACTCTTCGAAACAAATGCACAAAGTGAGTCAAGACGCCAGCCCCCAGGAGGTGCCATGCTTGTTGCCCTCGATCTAAAGGACACCTGTGAACAGTGTGACTGCGCGTCCCCTGGAATTATGCACTGTGGCTCCCCAGAATCTCTCTCTTTGCCAGAGGCCAGAGCTATCATTTGTAGTCCCTGAAAGAAGGCACAGGAAGAAAGAATCCTAGGTATGGAAATGCCCGGACCCAGGCAGTATCTTTGTTTTGCATTGATATGGCCTTCTGCCACTTTTCCACAGCTGCAAACCTGGGGACAAACCACCTCACATATCTGGGGGAGGAAGAGGAGAGGCAAGCCCTGGGGTCAGGGCAGTGTTTGGAGCACCCCGCATGCCTTCCCTTCTCCTCACCCACTTCCCTATCTAAGGATAGGGCATCAGTCTAGAAAAGGGAAAGCAGCAGGCAGAAATAGTTGTATTTAAACCAACAAACCAAGCCACTTCTTAGCTGCTTTGAGTTTTGCAGCTATGATTATGAAACGTGTGTTGTGTCTACCCTGTGCCCCGCGCAGGGGCACATAGATACGGCAGAGAAGCAAGTTGCCTAACCCAACATTTGTTCTCATTACCCTTAGTTGCTGAAGCCCCAATTTTTAACTGGGCACATGACCACCTGTTTAAAAAAAAAAAAAGTACATTTCCCAGATCCCTTGGAGACAGGTGTGTTGGGGTACTGAAAGGGAGGTGTGCTGCTGGCTTAGTTACTGTCCGCCTTCAGACTGGTTTATGGGAGAGGAGGACTTCTATCTGGTTCAAAATACTGATCTCTCTCTCTCTCTCTCTCTCTCTCTCTCTCTTTTTTGCTTTGTTTGTTTTTTTCTTCTTTTTTTTTCTTTAAGTAGGAAACAATATCTAAACCTGATACAGTACCTATGATTTCTCATAATTCTCACAGCACTTTGAGAGTTCGGTAAACCGCACAAACCTTGATTTCTTCCTGCCGAAAACACAGAAAAATAACAATACCTACACTGGGCTTCTGAGGATTTAATAATCCTTGCAAAGCTCTGAGCACAGTGCCTGGCACAAGGGAAGTATCTGATATTATTATTTTATTAAGGCCTTTATATCCTCGTAGCTGGATTATCAATTCCTTAAGGACAAAAAGTCCCCACCTTCAAGTTTCTCTTCTATCTTCCACCATACTCAGAACAATCCTGGACCCACCATGGGCTCTTAGCACGTAATTGTCAAAAGAAGTTTGTAGCTGAACACAAACATCCAAGTAAAATTATTCACATAAGGAACAGTACCTTTATGTGGCTAGTTAATCATTTTAAAATAAAGAAAGGACTCCTAACAACAACTACTACTACTACTACTACTACTACTACTACTTCGTCTTCATCTTCGTCTTCCTCCCTCTCCTCTTCTTCTCCTCCTCCTTCTTCTAATTTGCTTCAAAGGCGTGGAAAATTTTTCTTAAAAGGTCAGGTCGACCTATTGAGGTAATGTAAATTGTAGGGTATCTTGAGAGGGCTACCACTCTGAGAAACTGATTTCCCATCTTCCTCCCTAGGTGAGACTTCATTATCTTTGCAGGCTAAAGGGGTATCACGTGAGCATGAGATTTGTAACTGGAGAGAGTTCCCTTGAATATGTGTACTGCTCGAGCCCATCACAGTAAGTCTCAGTCTGTACTAGTTTAGCGTGGCACTTGTTTATAAACAACATGATTATTAGCGCTGATTCTGTGAGATTGGTTTCCCACTGACCTCAACAGAAACAATGCAAATATTCACCCTTTTTTTAAAGCATAGTAAAACGCCTGTGGTTTTTGAAGGCAGACCAAGAACACACATAGAAAAGCCCATGGATTATTTTAAGTGAACTTATTTTTTTAATCTCATTAACTTTGCACCATATGCTGTTTATTTTTTATATCCTGCATAGGCTGAAAAATGAAAATAGAGCAGGCATTGGGCTTCATTACGAGGATGACATCCACAAACGGGGAAGTTCAGAGAAAAACAGAGACAATTAAGGGGACTTTTTAAGATGACTTAAAAGATTTTTAAAGCTCTATGCATTCCTTAACTAAGCAACCCTGGAAGCAAGCAGGAAAACTGCTTCCCACCACATGAAAAGAGTGTTACCTCTGGCAGCTTCCTGATCTGGAGAAAGAAGCTGGACTCACATCCCAGTTCCACATTTATGGGCTGTGCAAGTTTTGGCAATTAACTGTTTTGGGTAGCAGAATATACATGAAACACTAAATATATACCTTGCATGTTTTTATTTTGGGAGGGGGGGTTTGGGTAAGAGTTAAATGAGTGTGTGTGTGTGTGTGTGTGTGTGGTGTGTGTGTGTGTTTGATTTCTAAACAGAATAGGTATCTGTCTTGTGATTTCAGGAAAACTAGGTATGGTCCACTCAATTCCAAACATTTCTTCTGCTACTTAATTAACATTTCTCCATTAAAGATTTATGGATTTATTCCTTTCTTTAAAGGCTGTGAGCCCTATCAGAATACAAATATGTTTCTACTGAGTTTTACCTGAAGCTTTTATGGGTCATTCACACCATATTTTGAATATATTTTGGATCCGTTCCTGAAGGCCTGCTTTGATGCAGAAGAAGAGGACGGAAGAAAGAGGAGAACAGGACCAGAGAGAGGATGAGCTGAACGGGCAGTGAACGGGAAGGCTGCGAGGCTGAGGATAAAGTCTGTTCACTGCACAGTACCCCCTCACACACAGCCCAACCTATTCACAAGCTAAACATATAGAAAGGAAAACACACCTACACACTGAAAAGGTTTTCTTTCCATCTTACAGCTCAGGCTTCTGGGTCTTCAACCCTTTTCCTACAGAAAAATCCTGGAATCCCAGGATTTATTATTGCTAGCCTTGGTACAGTTGATCCTTGATGGATGAAAACTAGGCAGGGACTAGGTGAGGGAGAGGGAGGGGCATGCAGCCTGGGGGTGCTTTTCCAGACTAATCCTTCCATGATTCTGTAGCTAGATAGGACAGTGGGTGGTGACAAGCATTTTTGCTTTGGAGGTAATCATGAAACACAGAGAAGTTCTCCACTACCAGCAAAGAATGCTGGTACTAAGGCTGGAGGGAGGGGAGAGGTAAAGGGGGCTCGGACCTCCAGAACCCCCACCCTAACCGCGGGGCCCTTTCATTTGCAATGACAAAGAATGGGGGGTGCATGGGATTGAGAATGTGCCTCATCCAGGGTGGTTGCAGTGGAAAAGAGGATAAAGAGGAAAGCAACTGGGGTGGAAGGAGAAGAGGGAGGAGAATAGGGAGATTTCTAGAGATAGCCAGACACGCTGTTACTAGAAACCTCACTCCGACTGGAAAAAAACAATGTTGCAAACTGTAATTTATCCTTTGACACATTTATCATTGACTAGGCTAGACCATGGTGAGACAATTCACAGAAGTCAGAAAAATTTTAGGTTCAAGGTTAAAACTTTAGAATGACCTTGCTTGCTGACCTTCCATGGATAAACTCGCTGGACAGTTGATCTGCCTGCCTCCATTTTATTTCATAATACCTGCCACACACTGTTTTCTAACATCACCTGGCCACTGGAAAAGGTCACCTATGATTTCTAATGACCTTTTTTCTTCTAGGAAACCCCATGAGTTTTTTCTTGGCTTTCCTCTGCTTCAGTCTTCTGGAAATACACACTGAAATCTGAAGCAGGGTGTCCTGTGATTGTCATCCTATATCTATTTATTGGTGCCAGGGCGAGACGTCTATTTAGATCAGCTAAGCTCTTCTGAGTACCAAACAGGAACGAAAAAGCCTCGGGGGTGTGGGTGGGATGGGAGTTTCACGGACACAAGACTGAGTCTTTGACCCCAAAGCAGCACCTTTGGGCTGAGACTTCAACTTCTTCTCTACGAAAGGAGGCCAGTGAACCAGTGGGTGTCTCCTCCGATACTCTGATAGCTCTTCAGATCTCAGCATTAGCTTTCTCTTCCTCTGACTTCCTAAGACCATTCGAGCCTGAAGCTTCTCCATGCTTTTTCCTTCACCAGGTTCTTCTCCTCCTAGCCACCAGCGCCCGCCCCCTGAGGGCCCCCTCCTTGTGGCCAGCCAGCTCATCATGGCCACCCCGGGCACAGTCCTGCCTGGTCACATGGCGTCCTCTCTGCCCTGACCCCCTTTGCTAGTTCCCCTCACTGTGCCTTTGTGCAGCTATTCCTTGAACAGGCAGCCACTTCCTCCAGCGTCCGGCCCCTTCCATGTCTCATTCCTGGCCCTATCCGGGCTCCCTCTCATTCCTCTCTGCCTTTGCACTTGCTACTTTCTGTGCTTTTCCCCACTGCTTCATCAAAACCTACTGTCTTTTAAAATTCAGTTCAATGTCACTCCCTTCGCAAAGCCTTCCTGTCCCCAGTTTTCACATACATGGTGGAATAATCACCCCTTGAGCTATAAAACCAATTTGTGGACATCACTCCTTCAGACCTTAGTATGTTGTAAATGTGTGTGAATGTTCGTGTCTCCACCCCTCCACTGAGTGCTGCACGGGGGCTCCCCACCCTATATCCAGGGCCCAGCACCCTCCATTAGCATCAGTCAAAGGAATGAATCACCTCTGCAACCAGAGTGATAACAGGGTAACGTCCCCATCCCCAGAAGATGGTACCAACATGACTGATCCATCCGAGCTCCTCGGATGCTTCCCCAACAGCCACAAAGTCCCTCTGCCAGAGAACGTGTCCTTAGTAATCAACCCGTTATTCCGGGGGGAATCAAGCAGAATCCTTCTCATGTCAGGACGTGAGCCAGGATTTCAGAAGATCACCTGATAGAGCCAACCGTATTGCTCTGTTCATCTGAGTGCACTTCGTGGTGGTTGGGACAGAAATGAGAAGGTGAGACAGCCTCCCTCCAGCAACAGACAGTGTGTCAACATTCTGCTCTTGGAGCTAGAGGACAGCCCTCACCAGGACCTCCTCAGGGTCCCTACTTAGCAGATGGGGAATTCTGCCTTTAGACCTTGTAGAAGTTCTCCTCGCCGTGTAACGAGACTCAAGGACTTAGCATCCGTGCTCATGGATGCTTCCATGGTTTTCAGCGATCAGTGTGGGAGGACATGTCTGGAACGACATGGGGAAAATAAGATTTTTGTGGAGAGGAACATCCATGAGACTTAATTTTTTTAAAGATTCTGTTTATTTATTTGACAGAGACAGTCACAGTGAGAGAGGGAACACAAGCAGGGGGAGTGGGAGAGGGAGAAGCAGGCTCCCCTGCTGAGCAGAGAGCCCAATGAGGGCCTCCATCCCAGGACCCTGGGACCATGGCCGAAGGCAGACGCTTCACGACTGAGCCACCCCGGCGCCCCAAACACCCACATAACTTTAAACTAGTATGAGAAAAGACTTTGTGGCCACCCCATAGACTTACAATTTTTTTAAAGATGCTATAACTAAAATGCACTGTTGCCAAATCTTTCTCACTATACTTTCAAAGAGCTTGAGATTATTAGAATTATTAGATACAGTTATTCACGATTCCTCTGTACTCCAAAATAAATTAGTACAACTGATCTAAAACTAGGCTAATCAGAGCTGAGGTGAGATATATTTTCCAGATACTTTGGTTTAGCTTCTCACTCTTTTTTTTTTTTCATTCAAGAGTGAGTTGCTAACGATTAGGTGGCCTGCAGTCTTGCGATTGTATTATTTTGTCAGGACCCGATTTCGTGTTTTGGTTTTGAACAGTTTTAAATTTTCAAATTTTGGAATATATGTTTATATATTCCATTTTCTCAGAAATGTGTTAATTCGGTTGCTGGCAGCCTCCATGCGAAACTTCGACAGTGAAAGTGGCGACAAGCTGGGCAGTGAAGCCTCATAGGGAAGAGGAACATCATTTCCAGGCCAGGGAGGCAGGAGCCTCAGTGCATCCCAGGCTGTGTTGTCTTCCGTTCTAGTCTTGAGCACCAAGAATGTCCTCTGTGTTCATAACAACACTTCATGCTTCTCCAGTGGTTTGCTCAAAGCCATTTTTAATGATCTGAGTACACATGAAAAAGATGTATCCTTTTATGTCAACACTTAACCGAACACCAAATTTATGGACAGTAGCCAGAGCCACCCCCCCACAGACTCGAGGCACTCTGGCTGGGCTCTCGTGGTTCTTCTTGCTCACGTCGTGCAAGTCTAGCGAGCTGCATGTCATGCAAGTCTTTGAAAATTTTTTCCGTGGCATCCTACTGCCATAGGCAATATCTGTGAGCAGCGAGCGGGTGGCTGGTGGTCAGGGAGTGGGCAGGCAGATGTTCAGTCAAGGCCAGGCGGGCAGCCCCGTGTTGGGTGGGGGTACCCAGCACAGGCTGGTGTGCAGAAGCTGGAGGGTGCCTAGTCAGGATTCTAAATTCTTCATCTTTCCTCCACCAGCCAGTTTATTCATTATATCCAGAATGCTTCAGGTTTTAGAATACATTAACTAAGCCTAAATGACTAAACACAAACTAATTGGGCCAATGGTGTTTATTTTTTTTATTTTTACTTTTTTAAAAGATTGTATTTATTTATTTGACAGAGAGAGATACAGGGAGAGAGGGAACACAAGTGGGGGGAGTGGGAGAGGGAGAAGCAGGCTTCCCACCGAGCAGGGAGCCCAGTCCCGGGACCCTGGGATCATGGCCCGAACCAAAGGCAGACTGAGCCGCCCGGGTGCCCTGGGCCTAGGGTGTTTAAAGGAAAGAAAGAAGGAAGTACAAAGGAATATTCCAAATAACAAAGCATTAGTTGGTGGGGGCTTTTATAAAAGTACAATTCTCGAAAGCGTCATTCTCAAAAAATAAATAAAATAAATTAAAAAATAAAAAAGTGTAATTCTCAAAATTACAAACTTCCCACCAGCTTGGTAACAATTTAAAAGTCTGACAACATGCAGGGGGCAGGGGGGAGGAAGTGGGGGCTGGTGGGGGAAGACAGGAATTCTCATATATTGCTAGGGTTGGCAAAAAACGGAAGTTCTTTTGGAAAGATTTGAGAATAATAAACAAAATCATCAATGAACTGACCCTCTGACCAGCCACTGTACTTCTAAACATCTATGCTATGGATACCTGGGAAAAGTACCAATGACATCCACGTAGGATCATGCCTTGTGACATTGTTTGTAAGAGCAAAGGCTTGGAAACAACTCAAGTGTTCAGCACAAATAGGGACTTGGTTCAAAGTAACTCAGTACTTCCACACGGCAGAGTACCATGCAGCCATGAAAGACGACAAGGATTTCCAGCTTTTGGTGTAGAGAAATCTATAAGACATATTGTCAGGTTAAGAATAAATAAATAAATAAATAAATAACCCAAGATGTATAGAGTGTGCTACCCTTTGTATAAAGGCAGGGGAGAGTAAGAACATGTACACATAGTTGTTTCTATTTGTGAAAGAAACACCGAAAGGGTAACTATCTGTAAGGGGTGGTTATCTGTAGGGGGCGAAGGAGGGCAGAATGGAGGGGACAGTGGAAGCAAGACTTCTCGTGTATACCTTTCCATATAGTTTTGATTTTTGACTCAAACATGTATGTTCAAAGATGAATAAAACCAAAGCTGAAAAAATTCCGTTCATCTTCCCCAGCAGGTGTAGCTCCCTCTGGCTCAAGGACCAATCATCAGTTAATTGGGGTGGGGTGGGTGGCGGGGGTAGAGTTTGAGCTATGGCCAGATGCTTCAGACGGGACACCAAGTCATCCCTTTGCAGCTGTCCTCCAGGTCTATGCTGGGCCCTGTAGCGGAGATCAGTCGGCACGTTTCCCCTCACATGCCAACCACACGCTGGTCTTGTTTTCCTGGGACTGGGTCTCAGCCATCGAACCCTGCCTATTATTCTATCCTTCTGAGTTGGGGGCTCCACATTGCTCCTACCACTAAAGAAGTCCTAGTCTGGTCTCTCAACTCATGGCTGACTGCTGTGGGCTTGGGACCTACTGACAACTGTATTTGATGCTACCTGCCTGTCTGGATGGTCAAATATGAGTTTCCTTCTTATCGAACATTACTGAACAGCTCCTGACACCTGACACCCCCCCGCCCCACCTACCGTAAGTACTAGAGGAACTATAAAAATCTAAATTCTAATGTCTCTAGCTAGTCCACATTTTAGGGAAGGCCTGTGGCCACTGGCCATGTCTCTGGAGCCTGGGTGAAGCCCAAACTGCTGCACGTCTCCTAATTTTCCAGGCTGAATTTGGTTCTGTAGCTTCTGCCCAAGTCAGCAGATGGGTCACATTCCAGGGCTGGACGCTGCCAGGCTGTTCTAGTGTGGTGTAGTTAGGCCTTCCATGAACACCTAAACCGCAACGAAAGGAGCCCTTTCCTCCCTTCTCCCAGCTCAGGACTACCAATAATTTGGAATGGGAAATGCTAGATTTACAAAGAAATATTATTTATAGTTGGTTAGACTTTATTAGGTTCCATTCTTTTTTTCCATCTCTTTCCTTCTTTCTTCTTTCCTGTTATGAAAAAAACTAAAAAAAAAAAAAAAATTCCAAGGTCTTAGGAAAGTTATAACATTTACAAAAGGGATGTTTATATTCCACTGAAACTCCGTTTGGAAGACTAGTCTTACACATTCTGTTACACTGGCAATCTTTTGTTCTATACAGAGTATGTTTAATTTTTATTTTTTTAAAGATATTTTATTCATATTATTGATTTGTTTATTCATTTTTTAAGATTTTATTTATTTATTTGACAGAGAGGGAGAGAGAGAACACAAGCAGGGGGAGGAGCAGAGGCAGAGGGAGAAGCAGGCTCCCTGCTGAGCAGAGAGCCGGAAGAGAGGCTTGATCCCAGGACCCTGAGATAATGACCTGAGTTGAAGGCAGACGCTTAACCGACTGAGCCACCCAGTGGTCCCTAAAGATTTTATTTTTAAAATAATCTCCACACCCAATGCAGGGCTTGAACTCACAACCCCGAGATCAAAAGTTGCATGCTCTACCCACTAAGCCAGCCAGGCACCTCCAGAATTTGTTTTTTAATAAAATTTATTGTAAGGATTTTCTGAAGGAAGCAGGGGCCCTGAGGGAAATGTTCAGATAGTATACTATGTGATTGTCTATGTGACATTTGTGGGGAATACTTTAGATTTTTTAAAACACTCAAATTAAAAATATTTCAATACATCCATATTGGCAAGTCATTTAGACAAAAACCTTATTGGAACCTAACTAATTTAGAATTAATAATCATTTCAATAGGTACAAAACTAAAAGTAAATGTATTCATCGAAAACGAGAATCAAAAATCATCAGGCACGGACACCCCCACACCCCCCGCCAGTCTCCCTCAAACACACATACACACTCTCACACCCCAAGACACATCCTACACCCCAGATATACCCAGAAACAAACAAACACAAATATCATTAGGAAATTGAAACCATAGACATTTCAGAAGTTATCAGTCCAACAATCTCAAGGATATCTGAACTTAATAGTAACTAATAAATACAAGGATCGAAGAGCTGAGATGGGAGTGGAAAATATCTTCCTATTCAGAGCATAAAACAGCTAATGTGTGTTTATTATAGAACACAGGGCCTTCCCTGATACTGTTTTTTTGTTCTGTGTGTTGCATTTACTTGCAGAAATAAAACAGCATTAAAAATATTCAAGCTTTAGGGGCACCTGGCGCATTTAGTCAGTGGAGCATGGGACTCTTGATCTTGGGGTTGTGAATTTGAGCCTCACATTGAATGTAGTGATTACTTAAAGATAAAACCTTTAAAAAATATATTCAAGGGGTGCCTGGATGGCTCGATTGTTTAAGCATCCAACTCGATTTCAGCTCAGGTCGTGATCTCAGGGTTGGGAGACTGAGCCTCACGTGGGACTCCAGGCTCAGTGCAGAGTCTGCTTCAGATTCTCTCTCTCCCTCTCCCCCCACTCATGCCCTCATTCTCTCTAAATAAAATCCCCCCCCCAAGAAATGTATTCAAGTTTTAGACTAATTTAAATTTGTTTTCCTCATTTAATCTGAATTGGTGATCCATTCTAAAGTCAAATATACAATAATCATAGAGTTGGTGTGACTTCTCCACCTGCTTAACATAGACAGTTGAGAGTAAACTAATTTTTGAACTATATGGTAATATGATACCCCAAACCAATTTTCATTTCAAAACTGAAATCACTTTATAATATTTTCAAATAATAACTGTATTACATAGTCATTGTATGAAGTCCAGGCAATAAAAGTAAGGCTTTACTAGAAAATCAAAATCACCTGTAATTCCACTCAATGGGGAATATTTATTGAAATGTGGATGTCGGGGTACCTGGTGGCACAGTCAGTTAAATGCCTAACACTTGGTTTCTGCTTTGGCTGTGATCTCAGGATCGTGAGACTGAGCCCGGTGTCAGGCTCCATGCTCAGCGCAGAGTCTGCTTAGGATTCTTTCTCCCTTTCCCTCTACCCACCCACAAAATGAATAAAATCTTTTTTTTAATCTGATCTAAATTTGGGTATAAATCAAGACTTCTACCACTGCTGGTTCTTGCAACATGAAGGGCTGATGTGGACACTCTCTTGGCTAAGATGTAATAAACAATATAAATTACTGCCACACAAATAAATTATGTTTTTAAAAGTAGATAATTGAGCCAAGAGGGAAGAAGGGGAAATTCTCTGGTAGCTGGAGTTTTAAGGTTGGGCTGATGGAACCAGTACCTAGGGAATGGGAGACGTGGTATAAACCTCACGTGGAGACAAAAGACATGACCTTGGTCCACTCAGGATGAATATCTGGAATTAAGAGGGTGGATTAAGGAAAAGCTCTTGCAAAGTTGCTTAGTCCATACAAATGACACTAACAAGAACTCCAACAAGGAAAAACAGCAAGACATTTTTTAATATTCAAGAAACTGAGACTGAAACTTTGAAACTTTGAAACTGAAAGAAAAAGAAATTATCTTTAAAAAAAAGAAATAATCTCTTCTGAGAAATTAAACCAAGCCTGAGTATAGGACTGAATTATATACAGTCTTATAGCACAAGAATTCTCAGCTGACATAGTAACAAAAAACTGGGCAAGAAAAAACAAATTTGCTCAAGGTCCATGAAAACCCTGGGACCCTTGCAGAACCAAAAATTAATCCACATATTGGGACAAATCCATAATCTAGGGTACCTAAGGACTCCCACAGAAAGGACCATCACTGCTTAAGATGAGCTCACAATAAAAGATGAGCTCACAATAAAAAATTATAAACCATGTGAGGAAATGAGGATGAATCAAGACTCGATAATCAATAAAATCACAGAACTATCAATAATTGAACACTGTGAAAGGGACTAGAAACGTTACTATGTTTAAAATGATTAAAGAGGTAAAAGAAGGAATTGAAATAATGGAACAAGAGGACAATACGAACAGAAAATAAGCAGATTTGAACCAGGACCAATGTTTACTCTTGGAAATAAAAGACTAATTCATTCAAATTAAAAACTCAATGAATAAATTATCAAGTAAAATGGTCAACTGAAAAACAGATCTGAATAAACCACCTGTAATGCAACACAGAGATAACATGATGGAAATATAAGAGAATTTATGAGACACTGAAGGCAGAATGAGAAGTTCTAATATAAACTTTTAGGGGCATTCCAGAAAGAAATTTGTGGAGACACTTACGGAGATAATGGGAGAAGAAAAAGACTGTTACAATTCACATGTTGTTACAGTTCACATGTTGTTTTATGCAGAAAACCTAAAATTATCCACACAGAAATTATTAACATTGGTAAGAGTATAGCAACATGGACATAAAATCAATACACATTTTTTCTGGAAATTTGCATGTGTTCTTTTACATTTTGAATTTAATCAGCATAAAGTTAATGAAAAGCATCTCCTTATCCTTTTTACCTCTGGTACATCTAAACTTATGACACCTTTATTAATTTAATGAAATTTATCTGTGCCTTTTCTATTTCTCTTGAATAGTTATACCAGAATTTATCTACTTTGTTAATTCTTTCAAAGAATAATATTTTGTCTTCCTTGAGCCTCTCTATTATTTAATATTATTTGTTTAATTCATATATTATTTACATGATGATTATTTAATTGGTTTCTGCTCTTTATAGTGTTTTTTATTCTACTTCCTTTGTATGGTATTTTTTTCTATTATTCTTCTTTAACATTCAAACTTGGAAACAGAGCTATTTAATTTTCAACCTTTAAGTATTGAGGCTATATATTTTTCTCAGAGTACCATTTTCCTGTATCTAACAATATATGTTTTGTGTAACAAGTGAGATGGGAGAAAAGAACACATACATATCAAATACAAAAATCCACCCTAGATTAATTAATGAACCATATATAAAATACAAAACTATAAATATGGGAGAAGACTTTTTTGATTTCAGGGATACAAACATTTTCTTATATAAGAAATAAAGCCAAAAAACCACAGAAAAAAAATTGACAAATTTGGCTACGTTAAAAATAATAATATCCATTTTATCAAAAGCCACCACAATGAGAACTAAGTGACCAGCCACAGACTGGAAGATTTGCTAAATATATTTTTATATACATATATACTTGCTAAATATATAACTGTCAAGGGATCAGTATCTTGAATATGTAAAGAATTCTTATAAATCAATAAGCAAAAAACAAACCAATTTTGTTGGTTTATGAAAAATACAAATGGCCAATAAACATAAAATGTCCTTCAGTCTCATTACCAATCAGAAAAATACAAATTGATTCTATTATGAAGAACTCTTACATATCCATAAAATTGGCAAATATTCAAGTCTAAAACTATCAGGCATCCAGCAGTGATGTGCAGCAAGGCAATGTGTCATATTGTACTGATGGGAAGTTAAATTAGTACCATCATTTTGGAAACCAGTTTTGCTTTATGAAGACGTCCATACTCTATGACCTAGCAATTCCACTCCTAAGTATGAACTCTAAAGAAACTATCGATTTCTGGGAGGCATTTACGAAAATGCTTAAAGTAGCATTATGCCTACTAGTAAAAAACTAGAAATAAGCCAATGTCCATTAACAGTAAAATGGATAAAACGTGGGTGATGGAATACAATACAGTAATGATTAAGAATAAATTATAGCTACACTCAACAACATAGTAGAATCTCAGGAACATAATTTTGGGTGGAAAAAACAACTTGAAAAATATATACACCATTAGTTCACTGATAAAAAAGTTTTAAAACATGCATAACAATATACTTTTCTCATGAAACTACAAAGAAAACAAAGAAATGATAAATCTTAAATGTAGGATAATAGTGGTCTCTGACAGGAGAGGAAATAAGTAGGGTCATTAACAGACATTCGTGGGAAGAATTACTAAGAGATGCACTTGAGCAAGAAGGAAAATGGTCCCAGCAAAAAAGATGTGAGAAACACAGAGGGGGGTAAGCAAAGAAATTGGCAAACCTTCTTATAAAACTAAAAACACAGGTGGGGGTGCCTGGGTGGCTCTGTTGGTTAAGTGTCTGACTCCTGCTTTTGGTTCAAGTTATGATCCCCGGGTCCTGAGATACAGCCCGGCATCAAGCTCCACACTGGGTATGGAGCCTGCTGAAGATTCTCTCAAAAAAACAAAGATTCTCTTTCTCCATCTCCTTCTGTCCCACCCCTACTAAAAAAATTTAAAAAAAGAGGTGGACCCATGTTTTGTGGGACCTAAAGCTTGCTTAACTTAGGGAACCCATTTTAAGGAAAGAATATTAACGAATTCATAGAAAATTAGGTAAAAAAGTTTACATTTCTGGGATGCCTGGTTGGCTGGGTCAGTGGAGCATCCAATTCTTGATCTTAGGGTTATGAATTCCAGCCCCACATTGGATGTAGAGACTACTTAAAATATTTTTTTAAAAAGTTCACATTTCCTGGGGCGCCTGGGTGGCTCAGTGGGTTAAGCCTCTGCCTTCGGCTCAGGTCATGATCTCAGGATCCTGGGATCGAGTCCCACATTGGGCTCTCCGCTCAGCGGAGGGCCTGCTTCCCCCTCTCTCTCTGCCTGCCTCTCTGCCTACTTGTGATCTCTCTCTCTGTCAAATAAATAAATAAAAATCTTTTTAAAAAGAGTTCACATTTCCTTAGAATGAGAACAGAAATCACAACAAATAAAATTTTAAATAGCAGAACATAGGGGGATGAAAAAGGGAGGCAAACCATAAAACAGAGTCTTGGTTATAGAGAACAAACTGAGGGTTGCTGGACGGGAGGTGGGTGGGGAATGGGCTAAATGGGGGATGGGGATTAAGAGGTCACTTGTGATGAGCACTGGGTGTTGTATATAACTGATGAATCAACTAAATTCCACACCTGAAACTAAAATTATGCTGTATTTTAATATTACACTGCATGTTAACTAACTGGAATTCAAATAAAAACTTGAAACTAAAAAGTAAGTAAAAAAAAATTGCCGCTAAATGCTACAAAAACTCACAAAATCCAGGAATGTAATACAACCTTTAATTATTTTTATTATAATTTCACCTCCTCTATAATACATTTCATTCCCTACCATTTTCCACTGCATACCCTTTGCTCATCTCTTAATGTGATAATGACTTTTAAACACTGTCCTATATAAAGAGGTAGGAAAACACATCAGTCTTCTTTGTTTTGTTTTGTTTTGTTTTTTCCTTTAAAGATTTTATTTATTTATTTGAGAGAGAGACACAGCGAGAAAGGGAAAACAAGCAGGGGGAGTGGAAGAGGGAGAAGCAGGGTTCCCGCTGAGCAGGGAGCCCCACACAGGGCTCGATCCCAGGACTCTGGGATCACGACCTGAGCCACAGGCAGATGCTTAACGACTAAGCCACCCAGGCGCCCAACATATTGGTCTTCTAACACAGTTGGTCTAAGGTTGTTCCTTTAAAAAAATATCAGTCGTAGTTTAGAAGAATTTATTTTAGCCTCACATTTATTGCTGGTAGTGGAGGGAGGCTTCAGATAACTCCAGCCCTTTGATCTCACCGTCACAGCCAGCTCTTCAGGTCTGCTGGCTTTCACCACACCCAGGATCCCTCCCTTCCCTACCTTGTCAGGGCGGTTCTCGGCAGTGGGCTGTGCCAAGCCACATGACCCTCAAGCTAAGAGGCGTGCAGTGTCTCAGAGTCTTCTCACTGCTGAAGATGCTGATGCTCCATGGAATCCACGGAAGGCAGGCTGTCACTGGTGTCTCTTGTCCAATGCCCACCCCCTTCTCCTGCAGCTCCAAGACCACCCCCAGGATGAGAAAAATGACCTCCAGACTAGCAGGACTCTATACCTCCACTATCTTGGGGTGCCGCCTCTTCCTGGTATCAGAGTGGGGGAGGGTCCATCAAGTTAAGGGCGCTACAGCTGAAACACTGGCTTCATGGTAGGGCAGCAGGTAGCAGGAAGTACGGAAAACATTATTAACAAGAACGGCAGTAATAGTCATCATCCTTAGAGGAACAATTACTTCCCACTCACATAGCCATTGAAAGGAGAAGTTCTCTAATCTCCACAAGTGATACTACAAGAACACTCATTACTTCTTTCTGCTTCCCCAACCACTGCACCCAAGAGCAGGAGAATGGGAAGTTTAGGAGACACACCTCAGCATGCTTGGCTCAGCCCTGCTATTCTCTCTCCTTTTGGATCTGCTGTCTCCACCAAAGGAACATTCTGGTCTGCCTGGGATCCAGGTGGTGAATAACCAACCTTATTAGGGAGACCTGCTGTTGTCTCGCTGTGCCATCGGGGGCTAAGTCCATCTAATTCAGGAATAAAGTATCAGCAAGCCCATCTGGCCACAGATCTAAAATCACTTTCTCTGATCAGCTTTATCTGAAATAAAACTAATATTGTATTTTGATCTCCCACTTCTAATTCCTGCCTTTCTTCCCCTTTTTCTCCATATTGGTTCTGAATTTCAGAGAGGAAGAGAAGTGCTATGTACCAGATACCCTACAACCCTAATAATAAAGGCTAATTTGGGGACATTCTTAAAAACAGGTGAAACTAATAAACCAGACAACAATAACATGGGAGAAGAGAGAACAGAGCTATTGATTGAATGTAGTGTTTCTTAAGTCAAAGGCAGCATACTCAAAATTTAAGGGTAACCTCTAATAGAAATAGAATATATATCTTCCAGAATGCTGAAGAAGGAAAAAGGGAACAAAAGCAATCCAATAGGAATCAGAAAAAACCCAAATAACGAGGAAAAAAATGGTAAATAGAACACACAAAATGGTAGAAATAAACCCAACTATCAGCAACCCTAATGAATATAAACCTTGAATTCAGCTGTTAAAAAGCAGAAATTATCTGAATTGAAATACGAATTCTATATATATGCCCTTTATAAGTATAAAAGACAATGCCCAAAGTTTGAAATAAAATTATGGAAAAAATATACCTAATACTAAACAAATGAAGGCAGAAAAGCAATACTAATCAGATGAAATAGAATTTAAGACAATAGGGGTGCTGGCTGGTTCAGTTGGTAGAGCATGTGACTGTTGATCTCAGGGCTGTAAGTTCGAGGCCCACCTTGGGTGTAGAGATTATTATTAATTATTATTATTATTAAAAAATAAAATCCTTAATAAAAAAGAATTTAAAGCAATAATATTAGGTATTAAAAAGGGCTACCATTGGGGTACCTGGCTGGCTCAGTTGGTAGAGCATGGGACTCTTTTTTTTAAAGATTTTATTTATTTATTTGACACAGAGAGAGATTACAAGTAGGCAGAGAGGCAGGCAGAGAGAGAGGAGAGAGGAGGAAGCAGGCTCCCCGCTGAGCAGAGAGCCCGATGTGGGCCTCGATCCCAGGACCCTGGGATCATGACCTGAGCTGAAGGCAGCGGCTTTAACCCACTGAGCCACCCAGGCGCCCAAGCATGGGACTCTTGATCTCAGGGTCGTGAGTTCAAGTCCCACACTGGACTCTTGATCTCAGGGTCATGAGTTCAAGTCCCACACTGGGCATGGAGGCTACTTTAAAAGAAGGGGGGCTATCATTTAACAATAAAAAGAACAATTACCAAAAAATTATAATAATCCTGACTTGCATGTACCCAAAAATATAGCCTTAAATATATATAAAGGTAAATAATGATACATATGCTAAAGGAATTATTAAATCCCCCATCGTGGTAGGTATTTTTTTTTAAATATTTTATTTATTTATTTGAGAGAGAGAGAGAGACAGCACAAGCAGGGGGAGGGGCAGAGGAACAAGCAGAGTGCCTGCTGAGCAAGGAGCCTGACCCGGGGCTCAATGCCAGGACCCCGACCGAGATCATGACCTGAGCATGGTTGGTATTTTTCACACATCTCTCAGAAACTGATATAGAAAGCTTACGAATAATTAGGAAGTATAAAATGTCTCGAACAACACAATTAATAAGCTTGCTCTAACGAATATATACAGAATCCTGCCCCCAATAATTAGGGAAAATAGATAATTACTAGAGAGTGACACAACCCAGTCACAACAAATACCAAAGAATTCATTTTATACACAGCACATTTCATATCACAATGCAGTATCATCAGGAATTTAAAAACCAACAAAGTAATTTAGAAATTCTATCACTTTAAAAACTAAAAAGTATTTTAAGACAGATTGATCAATCAACAGATAAAATATATGAAAGGCAAAAAAATATATATATATATGAAAGGCAACTAGATAGACAGAGAAGAGATGATAGGATCATACCATAAAAACAATTTCATGAACTGCTTTGTCATCTAATAATACATTGAGCATCCCTTTCCATGTTAATAATGGATCCATATCATCATTTTAACAATGACATAGTACTTTGCTGTCTGAATGAACCATAACGTATTAGTTGTTGAACCATTTATGAGTCAACATTTTGGTTATGTGGCAGAGACTGCAGCTTGCCCCCTAACACCCCTTCCCCTCTTGTTCCTTCGTAACAAGATTCCTAGTTTTTACCTGGCAGGTGCTGTCTGGAATAAAGGCTTATTTCCCAGTTTGCTTTGCTCATAGGTGTGGCCATGTGAGCAAACTAAAGTATCACGTTCAACTTTCAGGATGTATCCTTAAGAAAAACTATGCCTCCTTCATATCTTCCTCTCGTTATCTTCATACACTACCTCTTGTGTGTATGGATAAAACACTTGGAAATCAATTAGCTATCTCGGACCACAAGGTAGAATCCTCATGTTTACAAGATTGTAGATGCAAGATAAAATGACCCTGTGTCACTGTTAATCATGGAGTTGCAATATGGATTGCTTATCTCAAGACTTTCATTTGCATGGCAAGAAAATAAATATCTACCTTATTTAAGCTTCATTATTTGGCATTACCCTGAATAGCACGTCTTCCCAAATATTTTGTTGTAATGATCAGCCACTATAAGCATTCCTTTGTGCCTATATTTCCCTACTTCTTCTAATGGAATGCATGAATCATGGGATATATCCTTGTATCTATTTTTTATAAAGATTTCATTTATTTATTTATTTGAGAGAGAGAGTGTGGGGATGGAGGGACAGAGGGAGAGGGAATCTCAAGCAGATCCTGTTCTGAGCATGGAGCAAGATGTGGGGCTCCATCTCACAATCCTGAGATCATGACCTGAGCCAAATCAAGAGTTAGATACTTAACTGACTGAGCCAACCAGGTGCCCCTGGGATATACCCTATTAAAGGTTTTTGGATGAATTGCCTATTTAACTAATTTTCACTTTGCCAATTGGATGGGCCAAAAATATGATTGCACTTTTTAGATTAATGAAATGGTTAAACATTTTTAAAAAACTGTTTGCCACTTGTGTTTATTCTATGTTGCTTTTGTAAGTTCCTTACCCATTTTTCTATCAAAGCATTCTTTTTCTTATGGATAATAGAAGACTATATATTGAGAATTTAACCCTTTGTCTGTCTTACATATAAATATTTTCTTCAGTCAGTTCATTGTTGTTAAACATTGTGGTATTTTTATGTGGAATTTTTAAAGTTTATCAGGACCTCACTTTCTGTCTTTGGTATCATTTTTAGAAAGTTCTCTCTTCTTACAGACTGTAGAAATATTTGCTTATGATACCCATAATACTTTTATGTGTTGTTTTATTTTTATTTCACTTATTTAGAAATTATTAATCCATCTGATATTGATTTTGTTATATTGTAGGGATCCAAATTTTTATTTTCCCAAGTGATTAACCAAACATTTCACCTTTTATTAAATCAGTCATCCTTTATCCCCTGATACGAAATGCCATTTCTAGGAAAAACTAAATTCTCCTTACATACAAGGATCAGCTTTGAACTTTTCTGTTCTATTAATCTATATATCTGTTTCTTTACTAGTGCCATAACTTTATTCTAATTTTTAAATATTTGTATAATACTTGATATGGTATCTTCTTCCTAATACATTTTTTTAAATTTCTCAGAATGAACTTTATGCTTTTTTTTAATGTTCTAACAAAACAACAAAAGACAAATTCTACCAAATTGGGACTTACACTTGAATTTCATCATAGTTTTAGACTGCTTTGCAATTATTTGACCCTTTTTCATTACTGACTCATCAATATGATATTGATATGACCCACCAATATGATTTTTTAAATTTTCAAATGAAGTCACTTTGATCTTCTGAGATATTATCAGACCCTCAAAATTAACTAGGTCATGAAATCTCTTGTATGAGAGTAGGAAAGTTGTGAAAGCAGCCTTTGCCTCCAACGTGCTAATATTCCACTAAAGATCTTTAAGATTGCATTGAATTAACATGAAATCCTGTAAAACAGAAATAAAACTCTCCATAACTTTATGATTCTAAATACACCACCCGGTACTCACATCTTGCAAAGCTGGCTGAGATGACAAATGACAGTAAAAGCAGAGAGGGACTGATCTGGAATGGTAAAGCACAGGGTAAAAAGCATTGCAGATGGCAGAAGTAGCATTTGGACGGGGCAAGGCAAATTATGAGGTGGATTCACATGTGTTCTAGGCTACCAAAGACAATAGGAATGTAGTACAATAATTTTTAAAAAGGGAAATTAGGGAGAAGGGACCAACTGTTAGAAAACCTTTCAACATGGATCAGTTATATGGATTTTACAAGAGCAAAAATTTTGACTTACAGTTTTTGAAAATGGGTCTGAAAAACCAAAACGGTGCTTAAGAAAGATCATTCTTGCTGCAATGAGCACACAAGTGTGGAGTAAGAAGGTGATTAATAGACTGTTAAGGGAAGTGGCACAATAATTTATTTTGGAATATAATTTATTTATTCGATAATTTCTACTCATTATGTGCCTAGCATTGTGTTAGCAGTAAAATGACTTTGTTTGCACCCCAACATCTATTTTTACAAGGCCCTCATGACAGATGTCTAGTAACACCACTGACGAAGAGAGTACTTCTGTACTTTGCACAACAGAAATTTAACTGCCCAAGTAGATGTGTGATTGATATTATTCAATGATTAATGCAGCAAACTCCCTACTTTATCCTCTGCAGCAGAAATCTCCATTTAACCCCTTGGGATATGTAAGTGCCTCATTTCTTAAGAAACTACAGTGAGATTAGGGAGAAGGGAAGGCTTCGCAAAGCAATTAGGACGAGGACAGTTGAATCCATCCTCCTCCTTATTGGAAAGCAGCTTCGACCAAGGCACTGCCTCCTAAAATAAACTTCAACCTCCAAAGGAGTTTGCAAGAAAATCTGAAGGAATATAAGAGGAATAAATAAAACAGCCTTTAGGACAACTTCTGTTTTGTTTTGTTTTTTTTTCCTTTCAGGGCCTTGAGTCCAACAGCAGAAAATCTCCCTGAAATAAGCATTTCTAAGTGTATCGGAGTTGCTTTCCAGTCTGCAAAAGCCACTTTCCTGTAGCATGAATATTTTATTTTTTCCTCATCATGTAACTGACATCTACATGATGTGAAGCAAAATACTTTTGGTTCTGTTGTCGCTGCTATTTACAACTGGAATGGTTATCTGGAATTGGATCCATCCTACAAAAGGGAGCTTCAAAAGAGGTACTTCTTCTTGTGCCTTTAATTCCTCTCCACTTTCACTTTGTCTTAATTAACAGCAGTGACATGAGACAGTATGAGAAAAGATGAAAATATGCTGCATGTTAAGTATGGGCTTGTTTGTGGGGGGGGCGGTTGGAAATGCACATTTAACTGTTGTTTTTAAAGCCCAGTTCCCCCTCAGACATGGAGTGCCCATCCATGTCCCTAAGTATCTTCTTCGGACCTCAGGAGCACCTTCATCTCCTTAGTCAACTATTAAGGAAGAGTCTCCCCACTAGGAATGTCACGGGGGAGAAAAGAGAAACAGCAACGGATGATACTCCTAATCCTGCTCCCGTTCTTGGAAAAAGCCCATCTGTTGCAGTTCCCAGAAGATTTAGGGGCATAGAAACAAACTATTTAAAGTAAAAATTATTTTCTCCATTAGCTATACATTTTATATAAATAATAAATGGTCATGGCAACAACCAACCAAACAAAAGAATAAACAAAGCAGAACAAAAACAAAACTCAGAAGAAAGAAAGAAAAGCACAAAATGTTATGGGACAGAATACTATATGAATAAAAAGTTCTACTCTCCCACTTCCTGTGGTTTTTCCAGAGCATATACATAAAATATTTATTTTAGACAAATGGGATTATATTGTATATGTTTTCTAACTTGTTTTTGTTTGTTTTGCACAGAACAGTTTACCTCGGACTTCTTTCTAGTAGCATATAGAACTCCTTCCTTCCTATGAATATCTGCAGGCAAGCACATATCAAAGAGCCAGATTCTTTTTTTTTTTTTTTAAAGATTCTATTTATTTATTTGACAGAGAGAGATGACAAGTAGGCAGAGAGGCAGGCAGAGAGGAGGAAGCAGACTCCCGCCGAGCAGGGAGCCCGATGCGGGGCTGGATCCCAGGACCCTGAGATCATGACCTGAGCCGAAGGCAGAGGCTTCAACCCACTGAGCCACCCAGGCGCCCCAAAGAGCCAGATTCTTATGGACGGATCTTCGGCGGGTTTTTAGCTATTTACAAATAATATGACAATGATTTTTCTTCTATTAAAGATTTTATTTATTTATTTGTCAGAGAGAGAGAGCACCGAGAGGGGGAGCGGCAGAGGGAGAAACAGGCTCTCCGCTGAGCAAGGAGCCCTACAAGGAACTCCATCCCACAACCCTAGGATCATGACCCGAGCCTAAGGCAGCTAGCCAGCCAACTGAGCCACCCAGGTGTCCCAACAATGATTATTCTTGTTCACATGTGTAAAAAACTATAAATGTCTAAATGAATTGGAAGATCAAAAGATGTATAATTTACATTTAAAAGTAAAATTTACATGTTAACATTTAATACATTCCGCTAAATCACTCTCAAAAAAGGTTTTATCAATTTACACTCCCACTGATGGTACCTGAGATTGCAGATGTCTCATGCCTAAAACAAATCTTCTCATCCCTGGCAATATGAAAGAAAAGAATTCACTTCTCAGTTTTAGAAGTTTTCATTTCTTCAATTTTAACTGAGCGTGAACTTTGTATATATTTATCAATCAGTTTTTTCACTCCAAATAAACTGTTCATTGTTTTCAATTGACTTGTTTACCTTTATATTGATATGTAAGAACATTTAACAATAAGGAAATTAACACCTTGTCATATGTATTAAAATGTTTTTCCAAGACCGTGTAATAAACATTCTACTTTAAAAGGATATTCCAAGGGCGCCTGGGTGGCTCAGTGGGTTAAAGCCGCTGCCTTCAGCTCAGGTCATGATCCCAGGGTCCTGGGATCGAGGCCCACATCGGGCTCTCTGCTCAGCGGGGAGCCTGCTTCCTCCTCTCTCCTCTCTCTCTGCCTGCCTCTCTGCCTACTTGTAATCTCTCTCTCTTTAAAAAAAAAAAAAAAAAAAAAGGATATTCCAAGTTTTACAAGCAGACCCCTTATCCGGGCAAATTTGATTTAAAATCATTTCTATTTAACTCTCCCACTAGGGAAACTGGATTTAATAATTTTTTCCAAAGAAAGTGCATTCTCCTATTTGACTTAATCTTAAAATAGTTGTTCAATATAACTTTAATACAATCATTACCTCAAAGATAGATTTATGTTTCAGAAAGAAGCAAAAATTAGGAAAGAACAATGAAAAATCAAAGAATAGTGACCATATTCATGTCTCATGAAATCTTTCTAAAATATTTACTTATTTATTTTCGAGAGAGAGAGAGAACACAAAGAGGAGGAGCAGGGAGAGAGAGAATCTCAAGCAGACTCCACGCAGAGTGGGGAGCCTAACTTGACGCTTGATCCCACCACCCTGAGATAAGGTCCTAAACTCCTAAGTTGAAACCAGGAGTCAGACAGACACTTAACCACTGCGCCACCCAGGCGCCCTTCATGAAATCTTGAAAATAAAATAAATTAAGACTATAAGACATACAACATTCATGAGGAACTGTCCTTAATTACTTCACCACATTTTTTTCGATATCTTTCTACTGCAATTCTCTTTGGAGGATGTATTCCAGACTCTCTCTCATTATCCACGTCTTCTCCCTTTCCAAAGTTATCACACGTATCCTAGGGAATTTCATATTTCTTTGAGGGAAATAGCTCTTGACTTTAATCACTGTTAGATTCCATACACAACTTTATAGGAACGTCATTGTCCAAGACTCGGATCAGCAGGCAGGCAGCCCATCAGCAGCTGTGTTTCTACCTTACTTGACTTAACAAATGCTCATCAAAGTGTTCTCTCTGGGAATTTTGGCATAATGATGCTGCATGAAGTAGTCTAAATACTAAAGGTTAGGGGCACCCGGGTGGCTCAGTCGGTTAAGTGTCTGCCTTCAGCTCCTATCGTGATCCCGGGGTTCTGGGACCGAGCCCCCATGAGGCTCCCTGCTCGGCGGGGAGCCTGCTTCCACTTCTCTCTCTCTCTCCCTCTGCTGCTCCCCCTGCGTGTGCTCTCACTCTCTGTCCAATAGATAAATAAAATCTTAAAAAAAAATACTGAACGCTAATTTATATAAAATGAAATTCTTTAATTTTTCTCAATTTCTGAGAATCATATCACTCTATGATTTAACCCCTAAAATTCTATGAACTTATGACTCTAGGATTTTAGATGGTGATAACTATTTATCTATGTGTGTGCAAACCACCGTTTCAAGTTCCAAGTGCTTTTTGATACACAATTGTTTGTTTGTTTTTCAGTCATTTGACTGACTTTAAGAAATAAATTATTCCTTGGATGAAAGAGTCTATTGAATTGCAGGCATCATAATGAACTGACTAAATTAAAATCTGACAAAATTATAGGGAGATAGAGAAAATAATATGCTGGAGGCTAACATTTTTTGTTTATTTTTAAATACAACGAAGTGAGGGTTATTGAAAACAGTTCATTGAATACTTTTATTTATCATGCAAAATATTATTGTTATTTTATTGATATTTATTTTTCTATTTTTTTGCTTTATTTTTGTTTCTGTTTGAGTGAGGGAGGTCAGTGTATTTTGTTTTTGTTTTGTCTAAGTGAAGGGAAAAAGAGAAGACATATCAGAAGATAGGCAGACTTTCGGCCCACAGATTATCTGGAGGTGGTGACATATTCAGACCTTCCCATTCATTACACCAATATTTACTGAACACCTACTGAGATTAATTTGAGTACGAACTGAATTAAAAGCATTTGAAATCTGAGTCAAGGGCTGTGTGAACCTTTTTAAAGCCTCAGGTATTCACTGAGCTTAGAAACTGCTCAGAAACCCCAAGTCTGTCTACCCCCAAATAAATTCAAATTTCAGTTATGGTAGGTTAATAACAATTGTGGAACAAGAACTAATTTGTTGTTTGATGACTACATTTCTTTAAAAATTCCTTTATATTACATTTTAATGTATTCATAAGACAAAGGTGGTTGGGGGGAATGTCAGTACTGCTCGTTTAATAAAGCATTTACTTTCACATGTAACAAAATTATTATTGTCACCCTCGTTGCTCTCTGCGGATAAATTCTTGTAGTTGGAAGGCTGCCGGTTTACTGCGTGCTGGCATGAGCTAGGGTACTGGGGCTTGGTGACTGAATTACCCAACTTAATAGGGAAGGTGGGTGGCAAACAGGATGACTTCAGGGAAAATCCTGGAGGCAGGAGTATGGAGTGAGTCTCCCACTGACACTGTGTCGCAGAGTGTATTCTTAAAGGTGACTCCCGATCGCTGGGGTCTCAGGGGCAGGGGTGGGGGTCAGAGACGTTCAGTGGGGTGATGGGGTGGAACTTTGCATAGTGTGGGACACAACTTTTTATGATGCCACCTCAAATCTTTAAGGACTGTGGACTAATTGTATTTCTTGTGGAAGCCAGTGAATAGAAAAGAGTTGAGGTCAAGATCCGTTCCAGGTAAAAACAAAGCAATACAGACGAAGAGGAGAGGAGATGCCTCAGTAACATACACCAAAAAATGAAAATAAAAATAAAAAACCCAGGAGAATTATGTCAAATGCTTTGCCGTTTGGTTGTGCCTGGGGTTGCTACTGGGCCCACGCGACACTTCTCAAGGCACAGCGGCCTGCCTCTCTAGAATGGCAATCAGAATTTTCTACAAACACATTCAGAGATTAAATCTTTCCAAAGCAGACCTCTATGGGTGGCTTATTAAAAGAAATTACATGCACATAATCCTCCACAGAATTTTAAGTCTTGAGGGAGCCCAAAGCCAAGATGATCATGTTTTTTAAGTCAATTGAGACTTTTTTTTCTTTTGCAAAACACATTATAAATTCTTAAAAGTCTATGTAATTTTCCTAGTCAGATTTGAAAGGGAAAAAACAAACAAATGAGTGTTTCTATGTGGTCTCTCCTCCATTATCAGATATTTCAGGGCTATTCACACTGTTCTCTTCTTAATCATCTAGACAACAAATCTCTTTGAACAGGTGTCTAATCCTAATACTGGTGAGAGTAGGCTGTCTTCAATCTCCTCAGTCCTTAACGTCAGTAACTTTTGTCTACAGGGCTGTGCTCGCTGGGAATGCCTAAGTCTCTACAGGCTGCAAGGAAAAGTCACCTGAGTTGGTAAGACATTTCTGATTCCAGAAGCGCTTGTTCATTCACAGCTTGGTAAGTGATTTGCACACTAGTCCAGGATGTTGGAAATGCCTCCCTGATTTCTATCATGATGGGGGAAGAAATTAGATGACGACAGAATGTATGGGGAAGCTCTTTATAAAGCAGCAACAAAATATAGTTCTGTAGTATCAAAGGCAGACACACCTAACCGTTTCCAGAAGAGCCATGAAGCAAAGGAAAAGTATTTGCTTATGAAACTAGAATTATTAATAATGAGGTACAACTATACGCCAAATACCATAAAGATTCATTTTCTTGTATATACTGAGATGCCGATATAATTTTTTTGAGATAAAGAGAGGGCGTGCGCACGCACATCCATGAGCAGTGGGGGAGGGGCAGAGGGAGAGAGGGAATCTTGAGCAGGCTTCACAGGGATTGATGTCACAACCCTGAGATCATGACCTGAGCTGAAATGAAGAGTAGAATGCTAAACCAACTGAGCCATCCAGGAGTCCCATAATTTTAAAAGACTCAATGCACATGTTGATATAGTGTGTGTCATTCAGACACTTTTTATTAATATTATGGTCACTTTCATTTTCCTAGTGGCTATTGTTCATTATTAATTTCTAATTTTACTGCATTATGATCAGAGAATATGTTCTATATGAAACCAATTTTTTGTTATGTATTGAGATTTCCTCTGTGGGAAACATTGGAACTCTTGGATATTTTTCAAACTAGGTATAGACCTGTTTTTGAGAATCAGTGTATTTCTTCAATGCTTAGTTTCCAATATTTCATTATAGAAAATTTTCATTCACTTTCTTTTTCTTCACTGCCTTCCATTTGCTCCTCTCTGCCTGTGTGCCCCTGAGACACAGCAGGTACATGTTGGACCTTCTCCTTCTGTCTTCCACACCCTGAACCATTCTTTCATCTCCTCCACCTCTCTCTCTGTACTTGATTCAAGGTGGTTTTCTCAACTATATCTTCCGATGCACTAATTTTCTCTTCTGATGTGTCTAATATGCTAATTTAACTTATTCGGCGAGATCATAATGACTGTAATTTCCATGGCCAGACTTTCCATTTGTTTTCTTCCAAATCTACCTATTCTTTATTTCCATGGCATCCTGTTGTTTTGTTACATTTTCAATTCTTTTTAAAGATCTGTTTGCTCATTCTATTTATTTTTGAGTGTCTGATTTTGCCATCTGTAGTTGTTTTGGTGCTAAGTCTCTTGATTTTTACCTCTGATAATTCTCCCATAAGGTAACATTCCTTATGTACTTTGTAAAGTTTTGTTGTGGTGGTTATGAATTCATCTTCAATGGATTCGGATGCTTTTCTGAGAGAGGTTTCTGTTACGGACTAAACCACGTCCCCCTACCCAAACTCATATATGTTGTAGCCCTAAGCCCCAATGTGCCTGTATTTAGACATACGACCTTTAAAGAGGTGATTTTTTTTAAGATTCTTTTTTTAAGTTATCTGTATGCCCAACATGGGGCTTGAACTCAAACCCCAAGATCAAGACTTGCATGCTCCACCAGCTGAACCAGCCAGGTGTCCCTTAAAGAGAGGATTAACATTACATAAGGTCATAAAGGTAATCTGATGTGACTAATGATGTCCTTATAAGATGTGGAAAAGACACAGGGGAGCCTGGGTGGCTCAGTCAGTTAAGCATCCAACTCTTGATTTTGGCTCAGGTCATGATCTCAGGGTCTTTAGATCAAGCCCTGCTTAAGACTCTCTCCCTTTCCCTCTGCCACCCTCCTCTAAAAAAAAAAAGAGCAAGACACACCAAAGATGTGCACACAAGGAGGAAAGACCACGTGAGGACGCAGCAGGAAGACAGCTGTCGGCAAGCCAAGCAGAGAGGCCTCAGGAGAAAGCAAACCTGCTAACATCTTGATCTTGGATTTCCAGCCTTACTCTGTTGCTTACGACACCCAGTCTGGGGCATCTTGTTATGGTAGCCCCAGAGGACTAGCCAGCTTTGCACCCAGAGGTTGTGAAAGTAACCTCACAGAAGGCTCTGCTTCTATCAGATTCCTGCGGGTTTCAAGGCTCTGGATGTATTTTAATGTTAATTTACTGACTTAGAGAGTGCATTTCGAGAAATGGACTTACAGCTAGCTTTCTAGGCAAATAGTATAAATTCAGACCTCTAAGGATGTGGCCTAGGTTGGTACTGGTTGCTCTCCAATGCTGTCCTTTTTCTGGCTTGTGCCCACTCTTAACTTCTTTGCTCCTTCCCTCAGCCAATGAGTGGTGTTTGAATAGCTCTCCTGAGGCTCCAAGCTTTCTGCAGGGGACTGGCTTCAGCTTCCCTGCCCAGTGAGTCTAAGGCCTTCTTTTCTTTTCTTTTCTTTTCTTTTTTTAAAGATTTTATTTATTTATTTGACAGAGAGAGATCACAAGTAGGCAGAGTGACAGGCAGAGAGAGGAAGAAGCAGGCTCCCTGCTGAGCAGAGAGCCTGATGCGGGGCTCGATCCCAGGACCCTGAGATCATGACCTGAGCCAAAGGCAGAGGCTTTAACCCACTGAGCCACCCAGGCACCCCAAGGCCTTATTTTCTGCCCTCAGCTCTCCCTCCTCATTCCCAAGGGCCTTTACCCAAAGTTGAAACCCCCAGAGGTCCCTGCAGCTTGGCTTGTACTTTTTGCTTAAGCTTTGGTTTCTTGCTTTCTTTCTGACATCCGGGCAGTTTGTGGTTCCACTTTATCCATCACTCCCATTAATCTGTATTAGTAAGCAAGTCTTTCCATGTCACATTCGTCTGCCATGTTCGCTTTCTAGTGAGTACTAGAAGGTGTAGATTTTTTTCTAACATGCTAGAAGTAAATTTGTCTTCGTGAAGTAGGCCTAAATTTGTCTTCCTAGAGTAACATTATGCGAGTTAGTCAGTAAATTCATCACACCTATTTTTTAAAAGGTGATATTGTGGGTAGGAGAATAAACTGATTTTAGGATGACTAGCCTTCAATAATGTGATGGCACTATCATCAGGGACCTTATTTCCAGACTTGATATCAGTCATGTACACACACATGCGGTTCTAGAGAAAACAAATGTAAAAAGTATATGTAAGTTGAAAAGCAACAAAAAAATTCTTCATCTTGGTGCTTGTGTTATTATTACAAAGTCACTACCATCTCCTTAGCCTTCAGCACTGCAATAGACTGAACGGTGCCCCCCCCAATTCACATGTTGAAGCCCTATCCCAATGTGATGGTATCTGGAGATGGGGCTTTGGGAGGTACTTAGGGCTAGATGAGATAGGGCATTTTGAGGTTAGGACCCTGAGAAGGGAATCAGCAGCCTTAAAAGAAGAGGAAGACAGATCACTCTCCCCTCTCAGCCACTTAAAGACACAGGGGAAGGCTGTCTGCAAACCAGGGAGAAGGCCCTTCCTAACCAGGAACAGAATCCAGCTGACACCTGGGTCTTGGATTTCCCAGCCCCAGAACTGAGAAATAAATGTCTGTCATTGAAGCCACGAAGGCCATGGTATTTTGTTAAAGCTGCCTGAGTAGACTAATACCTCCATATACCATCCATATAGTTGGAATTCACTTTCCTACCCTGTGTTTATGCTTTTCCTACAAATTTACCAGGTAAGTAATAAATCATAGTTTGTGATTACACAAATTCAGAGTATTTAATGTGCGGTCAAGTTTCTGAAACCCATTTTCCCCATTTCAAGCTCTTCTGACTCCAACGCATTCTGAATTATTTGACATTCTCCCTCTAATTCAGCTATCTGAGGTTTGATTACGATTAATGCATTCAACAGCCCACAACACCAGACTTCACACTGGGGGGGGTCGGATGACCTTACCAGTATGTAACCACCAATAAGCAGCATGTCCTGGGCACAGGTTAAATGGGTGAAACGTGCATGCTGTCAAATGCTTGCAGCATTATGCCTTCTCTTAATAACCTGGTTTGTGGGATGATGAAGGAGAAGAAGGACCATGTTCTCTCTCTGTCTTTTTTTTTTTTGGAAAGAGAGAGCATACAAGTGCTTGTGAGCAGCGGGGAGGGACAGAGGCGAGGGAGAGAGAATCTTAAGCAGGCTCCATACCCAGCACAGAGCCCTCCCCATTTAGGGCTCATTCTCACAACCCTGAGATCACAACCTGAGCTGAAATTAAGAGTCTGGACGCTGAACTGGCTGAGCCACCCAGGCGCCCCAGCACAATGCTCTCCCCTCCTAAGGCATCATGAATACATGTTGTGAAGTCTAGTGTATGAACGGAATTTGTCCATGTTTCCTGTAGCCATCTAATAACTATGACCACAAAGAAGAGGGGCATTGAAGGAAGCCATGAATGAAGCTCCAAAAGGAACCAGGAGACCTTTCTGCCTGTTCCATTCTATAGCTTCCGCCTTACCAGTAATCCCAGCGGTCCTTAAAGGAGTCCTTGGGGTGCCTGGCTGGCTCAGTCAGTACAGCATGCAGTGGGTTTTTTTGTTTTGTTTTTTTAAAGATGTATTTATTTATTTGAGAGAGAATGCATGAGTGGTAGGAGGGGCAGAGGGAGAAAGAGAACTCTTAAGCAGGGAGCACACCGTGGGGCTGGATCCCAGGACCTTGAGATCATGACCTGAGCTGAAATCAGAGACTGCGACTCTAGATCTTGGGGTTGAGTTCAAGTCCCACACTGGGGGTAGAGATTACTTTTTAAAAAATCATAAAGGAGTTCTTGAAGCTTTAAATGGATTCATTCTTTCTACTTCCATTTGCAAAGCAAGTGACTTGGTTTTGTCGCCCCAGTGCCATTCAATTTCCTGAAATGATGACAAAGGAAGTTACACTGTAATTGTATGGATTTCTTTGTAAAAGAGTTATCTGCAGCCTGCCTTCTCCAGGAGGGGTCCTGCGTCAGCACCACGGGCATCTCCTGGGGGCTTCTCTAATGCAGCACCTCAGGCCCCACCCAGGAGCTACTGAATCAGAGTCCACAATTTATCGAGACCCCAGGATGAGACATATACACCCTGGAGTTTGAGAAGCACTGGTTTACGGTATTCTCTCCATCTAACAGAAATATGTTACCTTTTTTGATTCATTAATAACACTTAGGGAACAAGATGAAAGTTTCCCTAGAAACCTAACATGGCATTTTGATATTTTATTAACAATTAGGAATCACAGTAGGGTCTCTTTTTCCACATATAAGAAAACCTAATATTTAAGTCTATAAATGACTCAGAAAAACTGTTTCCATTTTGATTTAGTATGAATGCGGTCTCGCTCACAACTGCTAAATTGGAAGCAAAGAACGGCTTCCTTTCAGGTTAATGGGTTTTCCCTCATCAGGCTGTCCTTCTTTCATGTAATCTAGACTTGCCACCACTTATTTATCTTTTTTATAACTGTTCTTCTTTTTAATAGGATTATGCATCCTCCCAATATTAACAGCAATTAGACTCACCTCACGGCGCGTCATGCCAACTCACTCTGCGACTGTCGGGGCAGGATGATCTTACTCTTGTCTCGGTAACAGACTCTGACAACCAAAACAAAGCAGCAGGCAAAATACATGAAGAGAATTAACAATAAAGGATCACAGATGACAAGAACTTCTCAAACATGATGGTTGCCTCTGCCTCTTCTACCCGTGTGGAAATAATGGCGTCCACTCTGCTAAGACGCAGAACACTGAGACACGGTCTGCGACCATGTATTTTTTGGAGAAGTTTTTAAAGAAGACTCTTCCAGAAAAAATAAAGACGACTCTTTAAAAGCCTTAGAAACATTAACATTCTCTTTCCAAATCTAATCTATTTAATTTTATTGGAAAACATTTACATAGCTCATCAGCACACTCTCTAGTATTGAGTAATATTTAGCGTGCTGTAATCACAGGAAGGAGAGATTTAGATTAAATGCTGCTTTTTATTACTATTCAATCATCATAAGTTGTTCTACTTTTTATCTTTTTAGTCAACAGATTTCAAAGGTGGGAAAATATCTTCATTTGCAGACATACCTGTATTTATCTCCTATTATATTTTCCATTAGTGTCTACATGAGATTTATTCTTGGTGATTTCCCAACAAGGTAAACGTGGATCTTCTAAGACCAGATGTTAATAATATAGACAAACACACCCTATCTCTTAGAGATGTTATGAGAATAAATCAGATAATATTTACGGGGGAATTTGACCTCACTAGAGATAGTATATAAATGAATAGTGGAAAAAAAACAAAAACCTTTAAAAAACAAAAAATTCCATTCAATTGTAGCCAGATTAACTTGAAACTACCAAATTATGTTCCGAGTAAAGAAAACAGACCTATTAATAGTGCTCCCACTGGTTGTGAAGAAATGCCAAATACTAACAATCAATTCCAGGTCTGGCTGAAACCTTACGCGTCAGTTTGGAGATACAGAAGATGAGCTCCCTGTCTTTTTCTATATGTCTCCATTTATTATACTCGGCATACCGGTAAAAGCCAGTATCCCAGAGACCATGACTGGTCTCTGCCTATGTTGGAGTGAATTATCAAAATTATTTTTTTTAAGATTTTATTTATTTATTTGACACACAGAGAGAGAGAGAGATCACAAGTAGGCAGAGAGGCAGGCAGAGAGAGAGGGGGAAGCAGGCTCCCTGCTGAGCAGAGAGCCCGATATGGGCCTCGATCCCAGGACCCTGAGATCATGACCTGAGCCGAAGGCAGAGGCTTTAACCCACTGAGCCACCCAGGCGCCCCAAAATTATTTTTAATCTCTTTCTATGTTTAATAACACATAAGGATTGTTAATGAAGCACTGATGTAAACAGAAATTTAAAGACCTCTATAACATAAATACATCTAGACAAACAGTTTTTACATTTGTATTATCTAGAACCAAAAAAGAGCTTTTAGCAGGATAATGGGCAAAGAAGGAATCGTACTTACTACTCCAGATTGAAAGGCCAAATTTTCTTTAGAGTTACAGGGAAACTGTTAATTATATTCTCAGTATTATTTGAGGGACACCGGAATATCCCCCAATCCCACATATTTTTCAAACACCCTGCCACAATGATCCAAATTCTACCATTTTAAATGCATTTGGGGTGACCGGGTGGCTCAGTCGGTTAAGCATGTGCTTTCGGTTCAGGTCATGGTTTCAGGGTCCTGGGATGGAGCCCCTCATCAGGCTCCCTGCTCGGTGAGGAGCCTGCTTCTCTCTCTCCCTCTGCCACTCCCCCTACTTGTACGCTCTCACTTTTTGTCAAAGAAATAAATACAATCTTTTTAAAAAAATAAATGCTTCTGAGTTAAGGGAAATGACTCCATATCCATAGAAAAGGGCAAAATTAAAAACTACAGGATGAAAAAGACATGCAACGATGTAATAAACTAAAACATATTGCATACCTACTATCTGCCAGACACTATTTTATTAGCCATTATTATCCCAGTGTTACGGCTATGGAAACAGGCATGGAGAGGTTAAGAAGCTTGCTTAAGATTACACAGGCTACAAAAGGCAGAGCTGGACCCCCACCCTTGCGGCCTAACTCTAGGGCCCCTGCCGGAAACCAACAGTTTTCCCACAAGTGTAGGAGTTAGCACCATACAATATATTACTGGCTTAAAAAAAAAAAAAGAAATACACACACACACACATACACACACACACACACACACACACACACACTTATTTATTTATTTATTTATTTATTTATTTATTTATTTATTTATTTATTTAAGTAATCTCTGTGTCCTACGTGGGGCTCGAACTCACAATCCCAAGCACGTCCCTCCTCCACCCAGGGGCCCCTACATGACTGTTTTAAAATGAATCAAATAATACTTTTCAATGATGGATACAAAGAAAAAAACGTGAACATTGAAAGTGTTCAGACTCTGGTTAGAGCCATCATTGCATATTTTTTCCAGGAAACCCCAAATTTTAATGTTAGGGCAAGCTCCACCTTTCCATTTTGAACGGAAGACTCATGAACAGCAAGCACTCATTGTAGCATCTTCTTGTGCCGAAATCAACCACCGAGAATGCAGTACTACATACCATGCCCAAAGGAGAGCTCTGCTGTGGAGCCATCGGGTGGAAATGAGACGCGAGCAATATGGAAATGAACTTAGAGCTGTAAATATCAGAGGAGCTTCCACTACGCACTGAGTAACTGGTGTCGGTAACATAACTACTAACTTCTGTAGCTAAGAGGCCACCGCGGATCTTTAAATGCATACCAGCTTCTTGATATATACAATGTAAAAAAGGCCTTTAAAACTGTTCCCTGGTGTCCGAACTATGTTTTGTCCATGTTTTTTGTTTTGTTTTCGCCCATAAAGCACACAGTTTTTAAAAAGAGATGAACTGATATTCTGGTTTCCCTGTTCCCAACAGAACACCGTAATATGGTTAAGTACAAACCTTTCCGTAGCAACAGACATTGTGTATCAGATATGAACCCTATGTATCTCCCTTGAAGAAAGCTTTAAGGTTATAACAGACAAATTCAAAATAAAGCCTATGATCCCATCACCCTGAAGCCTGCTTCCCCCATGAGCTCAAGAAAGGATTCATTGACAAATGACTCACCATGGCTTCCTATAGCTCATTTCTTTGCCTTCCTTTTTCTTTAAATGGCACTTCAGCCTTAATAGTTACAAAGGTTTCAAGAGAGAGGACTAGCGCCACCTGAAAAAGAGAAGCCAAAAATCCAATACAATCATGGTTTGCACAAGTTCAGCTCTGGGCTTATTGAATAGCACTGAGGGGGTAGTGGTTTCTCTACCTCAAGACCAAAGGCATTCATTCCCGCCACCTTTCACTGCTTTATTTAGTGCCTTTCCACTCTCTGAGCATCCCGTGAACCCTGACTGCCTGGTTAGCTCTATTTCTAAAATCGATATTTTGCATAAGGGGAAAAGTAACTTGGGCGACGGGATCTTGAAATGTTTTCTTAAATACGAATAAGAAACATGCTAGGAAGCCACAGAAAGTAGTGGCTAAAGGAAATGCAAACTGGGCTCACAGGGATACCGTTGCATATGCAAACCATAATTACACTCCCCAAACGCTCGCCTGGGTGGAGTGGGTACCTCCATTTGCTCACCCCAGTTAGGCAGGAGGCACTGCCTAGGGCCGGAGAGTAATCTACCCATTATTGTTTCGGTGTGGGGAGAAGTGACTGGTCTGTGCAGGGAACACTGGGCTTTGTTGCTAGCATGCAGAGCTAGGCTTGTGGACACTATTGATTGCGCTTGGGAGAGAGGAAGTTAATGATATGTTGTGCGTTTATGTACTATATTTCATTCCTATTCAGGTTTAAACAGCATCCTCCTCCAAATCTTCAACTCTAAAGGTTGCAGGCTGAAAAGTGAAACAGATGGTCCAGTTTTATATTTCTTTTCCTTTAGAATTTCTTATGCAGCTCGGGGACCTTGTTCTTCGGGGATCTCAAATTATATTTCAGCCCATTAAACGTATATCAGTTTTGATAATCAGATGGTACGTAAGAATGATTCAAAATCCACATGGCCACAGCCTTTGCTGGTTCTTAGTATGCCCTGTGCTGTTCATTTTAATTGAAAATATTCTAAAAGCAAGATTGATGTGTTTTCTATCCCCCTAAAATAGAAGCAGGTTCTGGGCTCATAATTGAGCACTCATAAGCCCCCTCTCCTTATTAACATGCCCTCTCTAATTTGTGCCTCTGTTTGTACAATATAAATGGCCTTTAACGGCCCTTCACTCATACAATGGTCTCACTAACCCAAAGAAAATTAGTAGCAGGCAAAAGCCTATTTTTACTGACACAGAGACAAAAATGCTAATTACCTTAAAATATTCTCAAGTGTATATCTTTGGCATCCTTCCAAGCAAGGCTCAAAAGTTTTTTTTTCCCCCTGTTATTTACTAGTTATAGCAAAAGTTGTTTTTGTTCTATATTCAGGCTGATACATAAGTAGGTTTATATTTATAATTAGAAATCTTTTATTTGGGGTCCAGAGTACTGGTGATAGGTGAAGCATTTGGTTTGCTTTCAACTTACTCAAGGGTACACTTGAGAGCATTGCCCATTTTGATCATTATGTTTTGTGCTATTTTTGTTAAGGCACAGGGAGACATTTGCAGAAAAATTGTCATACCTAAAAACCTGAATTTATTTTAACATATTAACTACCACAAACTATTAACGTTTCCCCACAATCTTTTTTAATCTTCCTCTGATAATTAAATTTGTTTGTCCATGTTTACAATCTGAAGCACTCCTTCGTTTCCAAACTGGTTTTAAAACTGAAACCCTGGATGTACAAAAAAAGTTATAGTCAAGAAAATTAAATGCAACTTACTAAATTATAATACCATGTGCGCTGATGAAACTGACACACAGAAGATGGGCTTTTCAACATTTATGTGACAAATATTCATTGAAGAGATATTATCTTCAGAACATCTTGCTAGGTCTGGCTTATAAAAAGAAATAAATAAGGTGGAAGGTCTCTTCTCCTTGAGGAAGTTTCAAAATCAAGTTTGGAGGAAAAAAATGTATTCGTACTAAAAATTAAATAAGTACAGACATTTAGGAACATTGGAAGGCAGCAGAATAGGAGAGAACACATGTCGGTGCAAGGTGAAATGGTAATTAATGGCAAAAACCAAGTAGGGTCTAGCTCAATAAAAAGCAATCAACCTGGTTTTTAAAACTAGGCAAAAGATGTGAACAGAGATCCAAAGAAAAAAAAGAAGAAGATATACTAATGACACACATACACGACAAGATGCTGAACTTCATTAATCGTTAGGGAAATGCAAATCCAAACGGCCATGAGCTATTGCGACACACCGACCAGGATGGCTGTCATCAAAAAGACAGACAATATCAAATGTTGGTGAGGATGTGGAGACGTGGAACCCCTGCACATTGCTGATGGAAATATAAAATGATACGGCCACTTTGGATAACAGATAGGCAGTTTCTTCAAAATGTAAACATAAACTTACCATAAGCCCCAACAATTCACCCCTAGGAATCTATCCAAGAGAAATGAAAACAGATGTCCAGACAAAGATACGTATGTGAATGTTAAAAGCAGCATTTTTCAAAATAGTCATGCACTCAAAACAACCCAAATGTCACTGGAGTACTATTTAGCAATAATAAGGAACCAAGTACTGATAAATGTTACAACATAGATGAATGTCAAAAACAGAAGCTATATGAAAGAAGCCAGATGCAAAAGACTCCACTCATATGAAATGTCCAGAAAAGGCAAGTTTATAGAGATGGTCGGCACATCAGTGATTTCTTGGGGCTGGGGTGTGAAAAGGGATGAACGGCAAATGGGCAGACAGGAATTTACTGGGGTCATGGAAATGTTCTAAAAGTGGATTCTAGCGATGGTTGCATGATCATACACGTCTACTCAAAATCAATCAGTGTGCACTCAAGATGAATGGATTTTAGGGTATGTAAATTGTACTTCAATAAAGCTATTGGAGAAAAAAACCAGGTTCAGTGGCATACATTTTTTACATAAGAATGGGTGGAAGCAGTAATCTGAATTTTTTGTCTTTGCTTCCATTCTGAAATGTAATAAATACATATCTGTACCAATAAATGGGAAGAGTGCTTCACAGTTTGCAATGTCCCTTACAATTTTCAGACTTGTTTGCTCTTCACACCAATCCTGTGAGGCACAGTGAGCAAGTGTTCCAGGATCTACAATAAGCACTATTCTTTTTCCTCTTAGCTTTGTTCTGAGGAAACGTCAAATGCTGTATCAATGATGTCATTTAAAAATCAAAGCCATCCTATTTATAACATAATCTGAATAAACCAGATAACAAACAGGATCATTACCCCAAGTACCCCCAGATGCTTTTCCAAAGATGAGTATCTTCCATTTGTCAAACTATATGGAACAACGGGGAAGCCCCCACCTGGAGACGTTGACAGACTTACGCCTCACGGAAGCCTGTGGTGCTTGTTCTTTCGGAAGCATTTGCATTGACGCAGATTGAAATGCATGTCATATAACTGTATATACAATTAGGCACACAACGACTAACATTATAGGAGCTTGTATCCCCTGGCAGGAGCAAAGCCGCCAAAAAACCAAAAATGGAAACCGGTATATTGATTTGGTTCACAGCAAATCCTCCTTCAGTATTTCTCTTGAAAGCTCAGAAGGAACAAAAACAAACAAATCCAATGTAGCCTGAAGCAGAGAATGACAGGTTTAAGAAACGGGACTTATAAATAAAATGAACAATTAGGTCATTTGGAAATGTATTTGGCATATGCACAAATATGCTTAGACGAGTTCAAAACCACACGAAGCTCCCTTATTTTGATAATGTGTGTGCAACACAGGCCAAACCCAGAGTCCTCTGCCTCCAGTGCAAGATGGAAAGCTCTGGGTTTCTGAGAAGGTCAGCGTGTGGGATGAGGTCTCCCCACTTTCAGCTCGAGGAGTTAGGTGTCAAAGGAGCTCTCGATATGGACAAGGCCGGAATCAGCTACACCACAGTTTCAGGCTTCCCGTCCCGGCCTCGCATTTGCTAATGTGTTTCGGTATACGCTATCCAACCCCACCCCCACTTTCCAAAAAAAGCATGGATGCTTGGCGTACCTTGGTGTTTGTCTCCCCTCGTGACCTCCTGAAATCCTTTTGCAGTGACTTGTGTTGCTTACGGATGTTTTCAGGATCTGTGATCTAAGACAAGCTGGGCCACTTGACTATGACTTCAAGGAGGAACCAGACTGGATAAGTCTAAACAAACATACAAGTAATCGGTTTCAGTCGATAGTTCTTTTTGATATTTGCAAGTTGTAAAAATTTCATAGAAATGTGTGCAATGCAATCTGCAGAGTAGTGGAAAAAGCATATGACTCGAACCAAGAGACTTGTGCCGGGGTCTGGAATGCACCCCTGTGAACTTGGTGATCTCCCTCAACTTCCAAGACCTCAGGGGTCTCAACTGCAAACAAATCACCTTTTTGGATAAAAGAGCCTTAAAGTTCAACTGCAAACAAATCACCTTTTTGGATAAAAGAGTCTTAAAGTTCTAACATAATTTGACAGTCATTTCTTGAGATGTTACTGTTATTCGACAACATAGAAATACTTATCTAAATAATTTCATTGAGATCACATCTTTTGGTCTTACATGACTTCTGGCCCGTTCTGAACTGCCAGGACACAACGGAGAATCTAAAAATTCATAGACACAGAATCCATTTGCACTAGGATAAAATGCCACAAAAGCTGCAGTTTGAGGGTAAGAATGATAAAGACGGGAACCAGATATGAATTGAGGGGTACTTCACAAACACATACACACAAACGCATACATCCTTATATGCAGCTGTAAGGAAGAGGTATGTCATCTCAAAGAGGCTTTTATTAATTTTCTTTTTAACGAGTCTGACAATCCTACATTGGCTTTCACACTTCCCCATGCCCTCCTCTTCCTCAAAAGTGCTTTTGTGGCCTTTTGGAGGGTTGAAAGCCCTAAAACCTGTTCCTCCATGGCCCCTTCAACACTTCTGTTTTTGTCTTTTTCATTTATTTGTCTTCTACTTAATATTTTGTTAGGGAAAGACTACTTGGATGAACATCATCTGAAAACCACCGTATTATTCAATGTAAATGATTTCGCTTAAATGCTGTACTTTCTAAAAAGTGTTCTATCTACCACTTAAAATAGAAGTCATCTCACAAGTGGTTCCAGCAAAAACTAATGGCTAGAAAGTAATTTTTCATTTACAGTTTTAGGAAAGACTATAAATGACATGCTATATTTAATTTTAGAGTCCCTGTGAAAATCATTAAATGCTTTAATAACTATACAAATATTAATATTCTATACAAGGGATCTTCTAAATTATGGCATAATCATAACTCTGGATTGATAGAGTGCTAAGTGGGAAAATCCTGTTTAGACAGTTGTAGGAGAAGAGAAAGCATTCAATGAAACAAGTTTGATAGTCTGGTCATCAAAACACTGATAGATATTTGGGGCAATTGAATCTTTGCCAAAAAGCATTTTGAGAAAAGGAACAATCAGGAACTTAGATTGCTTCCTCCAACACCCCCCCCCCACCAACCCGTGTCCAGTTCATCAGTTCATCCATCTTTTCTATGAATGGTCCCTTGGTCTGCTGGTTATAAGTTCTTTCGGCACTATGATTCAAGTAATTAAGAGTTGGTTGTCACATTATTTTTTTTNATGCGGGCCTCGATCCCAGGACCCTGGGATCATGACCTGAGCCGAAGGCAGCGGCTTTAAACCACTGAGCCACCCAGGCGCCCTGTCACATTATTTTTTAAGGACACATCAATGTTGATTTGTAAGGGTGTCCTGAGGATGAAAGTGATACAGTCAAAAACATTCTGCACAAACCTGAGCTGATCCTAAAGACAGCAATTAATTCTTACTATTTTCTGTTTCCCTTATCTTTACGTGGGATCATAGTTTGCCCCAATTCCTAATGTTTTTATATTTCCAGCAAAATAGTTGTCCAAGTCCTAAGTAAAAGACAACCCCACTTTGAATATCATTGACTTTTCTAATTTGTCTGATTGACCCAGAGCACATAACCAAAGAGTAAAAACAAAATGCAATGTGAGGGCCATTCCCCCATGATTTTGAATCTATTTACTACCCAGATAGGTTCTTTGTTACTGAGAGACTTTATAAAAAATTATTTCTGCCAAAGGATTTTCTCATTTCTGATCCCTGAAAGTCTGTATTTTCCTCCTAATGACAGATGGATTTAGATTCCTCTATAAAATGCTTTGGGGACCACTGAGCTATAAAAACGACCACTATAGGGGCCCCTGGGTGGCTCAGTCGTTTAGCATCTGCCTTTGGCTCAGGTCATGATCCCAGGAGCCTGGGATTGAGCCCCGCGTCGGGCTCCCTGCTCTGTGGGAAGCCTGCTTCTCCCTCTCCCACTCCCCCTGCTTGTGTGTCCCTCTCTCGCTGTGTCTCTCTGTCCAATAAATAAATAAAATCTTTAAAAAAATGACCACTATATTGGAATTAAATAGAAAGGGGTGCTTTCCTCTTTACAGAACACCCTCCAGTAAATAACAGGAGGTGGACGAGCAGCTGGTGTCACCATGTAGCTCACTGGAGAATGTCTTGGAGAGTCATGAGGAATGGAGTCATTTCTCAGCTGCTTGCAAACCCCACGGAGCTGACAGCATGATACGCTCATCAATTTGGGCTTGTCTGTCTTCTGGGTCTGACTTCCAGTAGGTTTATCACAGTACAAAGCAGAGTGGGAAGGATTTCCTTTATTTTTGATGGGTGGTTCACTTTCTCTTACTTTCTCTTTTTGTTTTCTTCCCGCAAAATAGCCTTGATTTTTTTTCTAGGTTCCCGGCTCTTCAAAAGACCGACATTAATAAACACCAACAAGCTCGTTCCACAGGGAGCTGGTACTTCCACAGTTCACACTCCCATCTACTTCTCTCCTTGTTATTATGGGAACCTGATTTGAATGGGCAGACAGATCTTCCAGAACAGGCTTTGGTGCGATTGTGGGGCCATCCCAGGGCTTTGGAACGAAGCCACCTTAAGTCCTCATCCTTCTGTTGCTCTAAGTTCCCCTCCTGTCTCAACACACATGCAAGATGCAGGGTCTCTGAGTTCGCCCTGGGGAAACGGTCCCGCATAACCTGGAAAATTATACCAAATGGCATTTCTGCAGCCAGGTTTCGAAAACATGTCGGTTGATACAGGGGCAGGGCATTTGCAAGCAGACCAGCTCAGAGGGAACAAACAGGAATTACAGACTATCCCCAACACCGAAAGGGTTGTAAGAGTCTTAGAAAGAAACAGCTCTTTTGCTAGAAACGTAAAAACACCAGAGTGCTGGGACAAAATATGATTCCACGTGAAGATAAGGAAAACAGAGAACAGCAAGAATTAATTGCTTTCTTCAGGATCAACTTAGATCTGTGCAGAATGTTCATTTTGATGATATCCTATCACTTTAATCTTAAGGACTCATTCAAATGGGTGGCAGAGCTCTGAAGCATTGCTTCTCTTTGAACGTGAGCTAGCCAGGCTACTGAAGATCAGAGGGCTGGAGGTGGGGTGGGAGAGGGAGTGAGGAGGTCTCCCACGCCCGCCGCCCACAATTCACAGTGCCCCCTTCCTCCTCATTCAAGGCCGCCGATATTCAGCTGGGAAGCCTTGTGTTCCGGGACTCTGGCCGCAAAAGGCGGGCGGACACCCCATAGCTCTAGTGGCAAACTTGCAGGACTGCTCCTGCCGCAGAGGAGAAGAAAGTTCCACAAACAACCCCCGGGTCCCGCCAGCCAGGTCTCCTTACACCTGGTTTCTCAAGCGCAGATTGCTTAGCCAACCTTAATAATCTCAGAGGAACGCCAGGGCAGGAGGCCGGATTCCAGCTACCTTTGCCCTAATTTATGGAGGGCTTTAAAAGTAGAAAATAAAACTTTGAACTCAGCTCATCTGAAGCTTTATGATTCAGGTGTCCCACTTGCCTTTAGGGGCACCAAAGATCACTGAAGTTAAAGAGACACAAAAACTTCTGCGAGCTGCAGAACAGAAAAGCGTGTCCAGACCCGACCCAGCTGGTTCTCGAACCACATACACTTGGCAGGAGGAGCAGAAGGCCGGCTCTGCCCTTGTCCTGTTCTGATGGGTTAGTGTCTCCCTTCCCCATGTTGCCCTTTAATCCTCCCTCCTCGGAGGACTTGCCGCAGCTGGAAAGAAGTGACCCTGTGGCCAAGCGAGCAAAAGGAAGAGGGAGAGAAAGGAGAGGGAAAGAAGGAAATGAAAACAGCTTCTGAGAAAGGGTTGCAGAGAAAAGGAGGTCAAGGGTGAAGTCATTTCCATTCCCCGTCGTATGGAAAACTGGGGTTTCAGGACAGGTCCTGCGAGGGAGCTAGTCTGGGTGACTTCACACCAACACCACAGCCTAGGAAGGCCTTTTCCTTGTCTGCCTGGGCAGGTGTTTGGCTTTTTGTTTTAAGATTTATTTATTTATTTTACAGAGCAAGAGCGAGCAGGGGGAGGAGGGGGAAAAGGAGAGAGAATCGGAAGCAGACTGCCCGCTGAGCAGGGGCCCCACAGGGGTCTGGATCTCAGAACCCTGAGATCATGACCTGACCCCAAACCCAGAGAGGGAAGCGCAACCGACTGAGCCACCCAGGCGCCCCGCTGGGCAGGTGTTTACAGCCTCGCCATTGGCATGTGTGAGGACTCAGCCAGCTCATTTTTGCGAGTGTGCCCAGTCTGGGGCGCCGTCCTGGTAGGGGATGGGTTGAATTCGGAAACCGAGATGCCGTACTGATTCAACCGAGAGCAATGTAGTGAAATTCAGGAAAATTTTACACTAGAGGTGGCCCTTTCAGTTACAGGGCAAGCCAGGCCCCAAAGGAAGGAGCGATGTGTGGCCTCGGGTCAGGTGAGGCTGACTTCTGTCCTCCGCCATAGGAAGGGGAAGCTTCCAGGCTGTTCCGGAGGCCGACCTCGCTCTTCTCCCCGGGGGAGGGGGGAGAGGCCCGGAGCAAGGGCCGCCCTCGGATCATCCTGGAGGCTGAATTCCGCTGCTGAGCATGTTCCTCGGACAGGAGGCGCCCTGATTACCCATTCCAACCGACCGGGGTGCGAACCGGTGTGGGTGCCGTTGGGGGCGGGGCCGGGGTCTGGGCTTGGCCATTACCTAGGCTCCCCGAGGTCCTGGTGAGCAGCGCAGAGACGGCGCACGTGCGCCGAGGCCGCGGACGCGCCGGGCTCCCCGAGGCTCGGCCAGCCCTCCTCTGCCCGGGCCGGGGCTGGGCGGGCCCAAGAACTGGTTTCGCGGCTCCCCTGCAGCCGCCGGGGCCGGGAGCGGCGTGACGAGGTGGGCGGGGCGGGGGTGCGGTG
>LNAC01000025.1:6684200-6705250 GCA_002007465.1 Ailurus styani
AGGGGTGCGGCGGCGGCGGGGCGGGCGGCCCTGCGTCCGGCGGCCCCGCCCCCGCGGCCCGGCTCCTCTCCCGGGGAAGCGTCTAGAACGCAGGCCGTGGCTTGTGCACGCCGGACCGCTCTCCCCCGGGGCGTGTGGTGTGTCAACAAGATTGTTGTCCATCGAGCCGCGTCTGCGAGTTACAGGAACCCCCACGGTGGACTCTCGGGGAGAAGGAAAGTCTTTCTTTGCTGGGAACCCACGGACACCCCCGCCCCCCTTACATGGTTGTGGATTTCTGGGTCCTGTAACCTTCTCCAGAGCCACTCTTTGGAGTTTGTCCCTTCCGCCTGCCTTTTTGGAGGACCCTTCCCGCTCCTGTAACCGTACGTTTCCCACACGCTGGCACTGCGGAGATCATGGGGTCCGGAGGTAGAATTTCCCAGCTTTTCAAACGAGAGCTTTTGACCCCCAGTTGTGGTGGATGGATACAAGAAAAGATGAGAACTTCCCCAGACTTGCCAGCCTTGAAGACAGAACGTGGGTCCCTTCGGTTCACCTGCCTTTGATTTTGGCCGAGCCGGGGCCAACCCGCAGGGTGTAGCCACTTGGGACAGGTCAGCCCTTGTTGCTCCTGGAGGAGACGGCCTATTTCACCGGGGATGAAATGATTTATGTGCACAATTTAAATAGTGTTTCTGAGGCATGCAGCATAACTGGAAGGTACAGTATACTTAAGGGAAAATGTGGAAAGCACTGAATGTTTTCTTTTCCTTCTTTTAAAGCTAGTTTAAATCTATTTCACTGACGAAACCGTTTAACCATGTGCAAATGTGTCATGCTGCCCTCTGACAAAGTCTGCCAGGGGTGGGATTGACCGGGTTCAGCCAGGCTGGAAGTGTGGCTTTCGTCATCCAGGGCCTGCTCTGAGCCACGGAGTTTCCCCTAAATCTAGAATTGGCTGAAAGAATAAAATGAGTACAGCTTTTTGCAGATTCGGTCTTTCTTTACCCCCTGCTTTTAAATATGTGTGTTTTAGGGACGGGAGGGGCGTATATGTTTTAATTTTTTTCTCCCAATAGAGTTGGGGTATTAAACGAAATTGGGTAATAATTATAATTAAATATTCTCATTAAAAATCGTTTCTGTGTTCGCAGGAATTAAATGTTCTGGTTTGGAAATCTTGTTTTTGCCAAAATAAAGATGTAAAAAATATTTTTAAAAATTAGTCCAACTGGAACCTCCACCCCCTGCCGGTGCCCCCCACACACAATTAGTCTAAATGTCCATGATTGCACCTCCAAATAGTTGCATTTCTGGAGATAAACGATTTAAAATTTCTCTTTCATTGGGTAAGATCTGTTTTATTCTGAAACATTTCAGGCATACACACACACAAACCCCCAGAGAACCGTGTAAGAGCAAACCCCTGTGCTCTACTACTCAGTCCGAGAGATAAAGCATTACAGGTGTACTTGCACTCCCCTCCTTACCCCCCAGGTGTATGTTCCCCCCATCTCACTTCCCTTCCCGCATTCCACAGATAACCTTTGCCCTGCATTTGGTATTTAACATTCCCATGCCTTAAAAATATTTTCCTACATATGCATATATACGTAAATAATATATAAACATACATGTTATTTTGCGTGTTTTTAATCTTTATATAAACAGTATCATACTCCGCCTACATTTCTGCCACTTTCAGATACATCACTCCACATTATATTTTTGTGATAGACTCACCTTGACTATTGTAGCTGTTTCCTTCTTTTTTTTTTTTTAAGATTTTATTTATTTATTTCACAGAGGGAGAGAGATCACAAGGAGGCAGAGAGGCAGGCAGAGAGAGAGGGGGAAGCAGGCTCCCCGCTGAGCAGGGCCCTGAGATCATGACCTGAGCTGAAAGCAGAGGCTTTAACCCACTGAGCCACCTCTGTTTCCTTCTTTTTAACTGTTGCTCAGATATTCACCAAGTAGATATTGATGCTTCTGTGGATAGATGTATGGTGTTTCTACTTTTTCTCTATCATAAGCAATGTTGCTGTGAACCTTCTTGTAAATATCTCCTTGAGCACAGGTGAAGACTTTCACCCAGGAGTGGAAATATTTCAGGACTGTACGTGGGCAATCTGCGTCTTATTACATGCCTAATTACCCTCCAGAGTCACCAGTTGTACATTTTCACTGTAGAAAGTACAGATTATAGATGAGAAGAAAAAAAGGAAAAATTATTTTCCATCTCTCCATTCAAAGAAAGCCTCTTCTAACTTTGAAAAAAAAAAAGGTGGATTTTAGGGGCATCTGACTGGCTCAGTGGGTTGAGAGCTTGCAACTCTTGATCTTGGGGTTGTGAGTTCAATCCCCACTTTGGGTGTGGAGTGTACTTAAAGATAAATAGATGAAATAAAAATAAAATCTTTAAAAAATAGAAAAAGTTATTTTATTTTATTTTTTTAAAGATTTTATTTATTTCACAGAGGGAGAGAGATCACAAGGAGACAGAGAGGCAGGCAGAGAGAGAGGGGGAGGCAGGCTCCCCGCTGAGCAGAGAGCCCGATGCGGGCCTAGATCCCAGGACCCTGAGATCATGACCTGAGCCGAAAGCAGAGGCTTTAACCCACTGAGCCACCCAGGCGCCCGAAAAAGTTTTTTTAATCACAAGTTTAATCTTCTGTGATATATATTTAAATATATATATATGTACACACAAATACCTTTTAGATACATAGATGTATATGGATACAAATGTATATATATTTAAAGTTTGGGAAGCCTATATTTTTAAAGTTTATATAATGAGCATTTCACCATGTCACTAAATACTCGTTTAAGAACATCTTAATGGCTGTAAATTAGATCACTGTAGGAATAAGTCTTTGGTTTATGTAGCTATTCACGTGTTAAGCATTTAGAGAGTACTTTCTTGATCTTAACAACAAGTGTTGTGATGAAGTATAAAGTAGTTACAAACAAAAAATTTTTTTGATTTGTTTTGTTATGGGTAGTTTTTATGGCTTAATCAGTCCTCTTGTTGCTGCACCAGCTAAAATCTTTAAGGATAAAATAAAACCCTTTAATTAATTTTAATTTTTTTAATACTCTTCATGTTAATACATCTCTTTCCTCTCCCTGACTGTGTAGCATTATTGTATAGAAATGTAGCACTATCAGGGCGCCTGGGTGGGTCAGTCGGTTAAGCGTCTGACTCTTGACTTCGGCTCAGGTCACGATCTCAGGTCATGAGATTGAGCCCTGCATTGAGCTCCAGAGCTCAGTGCAGAGTCTTCTTGAGATTTTCAATCTCCCTCTGCCCTCCCCCTGTTTGTGTGTGCATGTGCACGCTCTCTAAATAAATAAATAAAATCTTAAAAAACCCAGCATTCTTTAGTGAGCCATTCTACAGTGGATGGGCATTTGGGTTGTCTCAGGTGTTTGCTGTTAGGGAGCTGCTGTGTGGGTGTCTCTACTGATTTGTGGGAGAGCTTCCATGCAGCCTCAACCACCAGCAGATGTGACTGGACAAGTTGCTTCACCCTTCTGAGTCTCAACTTACATCATCTGCAAAATGGAGCCAACAGAGGTAATAACTGACATTTATTGAAGGCTTATGACAAGGCAGCGACTACTTTAAGTACTTCACATGAATTACCACTCTAAATGCTCACACCTCTAGCAAGTACATACCACCATTACTCCCATTTCACAGATAATTAAACTGACATAAAGAGAGCTTACTTAAATAATTAAACCAGACTACAATTAATGAGTGGCAGAACCGTGATTCAAATTTGCAGACTCTGCCCCTAGAGCCTGCCCCCTACCTTGTAAAACAGACTTTGTCATATTTGCTTTTTCTTTCTCCCTCTATACATTTTTTTTCCTGAACCATTTTAAAGACATCCTGACATATCACCCCTAAAGACACCTCCCGCTCTTACCAATTACCAATTTGTATGAGAGTTTCTCTACTGTTACATCCTCATCAACACTTGGTATTGTAAGACTACAAATTTTTGCTAATCTGATGGGGTGTGAAATGGTGTCTCATTGTGGTTTTAATGTGCATTTTCCTGATTATTTATGAGGTTGAACTTAGGAGACCATTCCTTTTTTCTTCTCCTTTTATGTGAAATGCCTGTTCATTTCTTCTACTCGTTTAAAAAATCGGTGCGTTTGTCTTAAAAGCTTTTCTTTTCAAAGATGGACTCTGGCATGACAAATTCTTATTGTAACCTCTAGTTACTCAACGGTTCGGCATCACAAATAAATGGCCCATGGAGAATGAAGCTGAAAATAGAGGAGTGCTTTTCTAAAAACGATTGCTTGGAAATTTGGATTTCAAAGGTAGAAATGAAACATACGGCTTCATGCTGAATAGCAAAATATACCAATACTTATGAAATTTCCCAAGATAAGTAACAGAAATAGAAGCAGTGCTATATTTAAGTAAGAGAGATGAGTTGAGTTCCGTGTCCTATTTCCCACCTGTCCTATTTCCAGGCGCTGAAGTCTAAGTTATGAGGATGGTTGGAATGAGTTCCAAGTATGTCTGCCTTTGTACCTGTCCTTTAGACAGTGAGTGGACTTCAGTCATTAGTGCTTCAAGTCACTCCATTCCACCAGTACTAAGTGCTGAAAATCAATAGTAGGATCGTTTAATAATGCTCCAAAGACTTGAAAAGAGCCCGTTAAGAGAGGTTTAAACCAAAATAAAGGAACTTCAGTGTAAGGTGTTCCTGTATTTGTTGTTATTTTCCTTTGACTTCAAGAGAATTATTTGTAGCTATGTACCCCTGTTGTTAGAATGGAATTCGGCCTTGGCTGTTAATCCAGATTTTTCAGATAGGACAGAAGATAAGGTGTATTGGCTTATTCATGAGGCAGGGTAAGAAAATTTGAAAAGAAAATAAAGTATGATTAATCACTTTCTGGCATACAAATTGTTAAGATTTGTGCTTTAAAGTACAAATCACTTTGCAGTGATTTATAGCGTTTTCTGTTTCTTATCTAAATGACTATGGAAAGTGGGAACTCTTCTTATAGATGGGGTAAAATATACAATTTACTACCCTGTATCTCATTATCTTCACGTCTCAGATGCTAGTTCTAAGATTGCAAATGTAAGATATTTAGAAATAGAAGCTATTGTGTTTCATTGCTATTGGATCTATTCAGATAAGTTTCCTTAAAGAATAACTTTATATTGTATCGTGATTGGGATGGATGTACAGTTCCATCAAAGTTATGGATATATTTTATATATTTAGATTTGTGCTTTTGAATTTATATAATTATAATTACTTAGTTAAAATTACATATGTAAAATATGTGTGTTTTATAATATGTACATTATACCCCAATAAAAAAGAATTGGGGAGAAGGTGACATATCAGAATCACCCTTTTGGCTGGAGTGGCAGAGATCATATTCGAGGTAGTCCTCCAAGTCTTTATGGGATCCTCCTAGGGTCAGTTGCTGGACTGGCCCAAGATGTCATGTCCAGTGGTCTTGGTATTTAGATGAAAATCTTTGTCATCACTTTGAGAAGACAGAAGAGTGGAGCTATATTTTTAGCTGTCATAAACTTAACAACAAACATGAACAAACTTTTCCCACTGATACCGTCCCCATGGCCAGCTTGCACTGGAAGAGATGTAATTAAATCCCACTTGCTCTTTGTGTGTGTGTGTGTGTGTGTGTTCTCTCTCTCTCTCTCTCTCTCTCTCTCTCTATATATATATATATATATATATATATATATATATATAATTTTTTTTTTTGAAATCCCACTTGCTCTTAAGTCTGGCCTAGGTAAGGGAGGCCGACTATCTGGAAAATTGTGGGCAGAGGAAATGTAGAAAACTATCATATCTGATATTTATTCCAGTTCTATTCGCATCCAAATCTTCCTGATAAGCAGAGAACAAGTAGGTAAAGTAGATGAGTGGTTTTCACAGTTTTACATCTGATTTCCCACACCCCTCCTCCCCCTCTCCTTCCTCCCCTTTCTCCTCTTTCCCTGAACCCCCCAGAATTGAGGCAAACAGCAGTGGGTGGAGGAGACTTCTGAGCTAGAGACCCTTCAAATTGGAACCATCCCAAAGGGCTTTTAGTATTTGCAGTTTTTCACCCAGACGCTTGCTTACCAACATGTTGGAGAGCCAGTGGTATATAGTGCGCCATTTTGTCTTCAGAAAGAGATTATCCTTATTTGTAAATACTGTGAGGAAATAGGATCTTCTACAATATGTATACTAACCTCTATCAAATGTTAAAAAAGACCTTAGAGTCACGTGACCCTTCCTTCACTCTACTGTCAGTCTTTTACTGTACGAGCTAAAGCCGTTTTCTCTCTCAGCAGATTTCTGCAGTTAGAATGCTAATGATGCCAATACCAGTAGATGAGGACGAACCATTATCACATCATCCTTCACAGGGCTTATCCTGCTTGGTCGTGCTGTATCTGTTTCTCTGTACTCGTTAATTTGTGGAGGGGGCACTTTTTTTTTCTTTTTAGTTTTATTTTATTTTATTTTATTATTTTTTAAAAGATTTTATTTATTTGAGAGAGAGAGCATGAGCGGGCGAGGGGCAGAGGTAGGGGGACAAGCAGAGCATGAGCAGGGGAGCGGGGAGCCCCGATAACGCAGGGCTCCATCTCAGGATGCCGAGACCATGACCTGAACAGAAGTCAGATGCTTAATTGACTGAGCCACCAAAGCACCCCTAAGTTTTATTTTTATTTAGTAATCCCTACACCACCGAATGTGGGGCTCGAACTCCTGGCCCAGCATGGAGAGTCACTCTTCTGACTGAGCCAGCCAGGCACTGGAGGGGACACTTTCATGGGCTGCTTGTTTGTGTAGAATTATTCTTGCATTGAATAGCTCAGCATTCTTCTTCCTTCTTTCCTTCCTTCTCTCTCTCTCTCTCTCTCCTTTTTTTTGGGGGGGGGTTTGATTTGTTTCTTTCACAGTATAGAAAAAACAGAACAAAGCACATGAAGGTAAGTCGAAGCCCCTTTGGACCTGTTTTCAGTCCCAATCTCCGTTCCCTCTGGAGGTAGCCATGATTCTGAAACTCATGACTATCTTTCCTATCCTTGTTTTTCTACTTTTTGTTCATGTATCTGTCCATTAGCAATATTTTATCTTGTTTCATGTTTTAAAAAATATATTTATACTCATATAGTATGAATATGTGTATTACTCAACATTATGTTTTTAGATTTTCTGCTTAGAATTTATTTAAATTTGTCTTTCTGAGTTTGCTTTTTTTTTTTTCCTTCTGTCTCCTCCCTGCTGTCCTGCCTGTCATGGCATTTCAGTTGTTTTTTTTTCTTTTAATTTCCCTCTTTTCTCTTTTGGCTTGGAAATTGTATTTCTATACTTTTTACCATTTAGTCTCAAAAAAATCTTAACAGAATGTAAAGTTCATCAATATATCTTTTCTCCTCTGAACTGACACAGGATTTTAGGACCCTCGAACTCTATCAATAGCCTAAACTCAAATCTCATATCTTTTCAGTGTCCCATGTCATTGTCGACTAGTATCTTAGTGTTACTTTATTTTTAAAGTCCTCTCAATTGGGGTGCCTGGGTGGCTCAGTCGGTTAAGCCACTGCCTTCGGCTCAGGTCATGATCCCAGGGGCCTGGGATTGAGTCCCGCATCGGGCTCCCTGTTCAGCAGAGAGCCTGCTTCTCTCTCTCCCTCTGCCTGTCACTCTGCCTACTTGTGCTATCTCTCTGTCAAATAAATAAATACAATCTTTAAAAAAAAATAAAGTCCTCTCAAATTGATCATCAATATTTTTTCTTTATGGTAAGTCATTATTTAATTTTGATAATATGTTTACCAATTTCTTTATTCACCCTTATGTTTGAGGAGCACTTCTTCCAGATTCAATTATTTTTGTTACTGAAGTAAACCCTATAGTAGGTCTTTTTAATAAGAGTCTTTCTTTTATAAAGAGTCGTTGAGTGGTAAATTCTCAAACTTTGTTGGTTTGAAATGTCTGTGTCATTTTCAGCCTAGAATAAAAATTTAGCTGGGTATAGAATTCTAGGATGAGAATTATTTCCCCCATTTGGTATCAAGACATCATTCATTTCCCACAGGTATCTGTGGTGACCAATGACAAATTTCATTACGGTCCAATTTTTGCTTTTTGTTTTTGTTTTTAGAACATTTGCTTTTTAAAGATTTTTACCTTACCATTGACATTCTGAAGTTTCACCACAGTATATGCAATTGGGAATTTAAAAAATTGTTGAGCTGACATATTTGTATGCTTCTGAAATCTGAAGGCTCATTTATGTTTTACTTAGTTCTGGCAAATTCTCAGGTGTTCTTTTCTTTTTTTTTTTTTTAAGCATTTTTAAAAAGATTTTTATTTATTTGACAGAGAGAGAGAGTGAAAGAGCACCAGCAGGGGAGAGGGAGAAGAAGGATCCCTGCTAGCAGGGAGGCCGATTTAAGACTTGATCCCAGGACCCAAGAATCACATGTTGAAGGCAGATGCTTAACCGACCAGGCACCCCTCAGGTGTTACTTTCTTAAATATCATCTCTTCTCCCTTTTCTGCCCTTTGTTCTGCCTGCTATTTCCATTGATATATATTCAACCTTCTTGATCTATTTTCAATGGCTCTTAACTACAACTTCATAGTTTCTCTGTCCTACATTTGCAGAAGTTTCCTCAAATCTGTCTTCTGGTTTATGAAATCTTTCTTCACATTTGTCTTAACTATTCATTACCCTGTTCATTGAGGTGGTTTTGTTTGTTTGTTTGTTTTTAAGATTTATTTATTTGAGAGAGAGAGAGAGAGAGAGAGAGAGAGTGTCGGAGGAGGGCCAAAGGGAGAGAATCTTCAAGCAGACTCCCCCCTGAGCATGGAGCCTGAGTCAGGGCTCCATCCCATAACCAGTGAGATCATGACCTGAGCCAAAACCGAGACTTGGATGCCTAATGGACTGAGCCATGCAGATACCTTACCCTGTTCATTGAATTTTTTTTATTTCAATGACTATGTTTTTTATTTACAGAGACTCAATTTTGTCTTTTATTTCAAATTTTTGGGTTTTGTTTTGTTTTGTTTTTGGTCTTTTCATTATGGTTTCTGTGCCTTTGTTTATATCTTCAGTCATGTTATAGTTATTTCATGGTCCCTTTCAGGGTGTTCTTTTTTTTTTTTTTAATCAGTTCTCAGAGTGCTGATTCTTCCCTCTGCTCTAACTGTTGATTCATCCCATGGTAGCATATTCTTTCATGGACCTTGTAATTTTTAACTATGGACTTATCTTTAATTTTCCCCCCTTCCTTGGAGATGTGATAGCGTTCCCACGGAGTGAGTGCATACTTTTCCTGCTGGGGCTCTAGAGATTTCAAATATCCTGGCTTAATTTTTTATTTAACTTAATTTCTCAATTAGAGTTGCTGAGTCAAGCAAGGAGTATAAATTTAGACCCCCTCCACACATTTATCTCAGGCCTGGAGTTTCCATTCTCAAAGGTGTTTTTCTTCCATCCACGTTTCCAGACATACAATATGGCATTTTGGGATGCAACCAAGACTGGCTATAGCGACCTAACGCAGAAGGATTTTATTTTTCTAACACAACAGGAAGGATGGAAGTAGTTAGAGAGGGGAAGAACTACTTGCAGCCTTGTCTTTTTCCTCAAGCTCCCGTATCTTCCTGCCCCTCCATCCTCAAGGAGTAGTTTCTGTACTTCTGCTTGTTTCTCGTGGCAGGTTGGCTATTCCATTTCAAGTCTCACAAGCCATGGTCCAGGTAGGACAAGGGAGAAGAAACAAGGAAGAAGGGATGCCCCGCCTCCGCCATCAGGAAAGACAAACTTGCCCAGAATTCCCTTGCCTGTTGCTGCTTACGTCACGCTGGCTAGACCTATATCTCATGGTCACCGCCAGCTGCAAAGGACATGGGCTGTGCAACTGGTCCTTGATGCCTTGCCCTTGATGTTTCTCTTCATTTGTGTCACTTGGAGATTACCTTCCCCTCTTCTCCAACTTGGCTGCTAAAACACATTTTTATTAGTTTTAAGTCCAGAATTTGTATGCACTTGCTTAGGCTATTGTGTTGCCTAAAGAGTCATTCATTTGTCTCCAAGCTAGAAGAGTCATTCATTCATTCACTGAACATACACTGAGTACCTGAAATGGGAGACCAGATTTGACTTTAGTGGGGCCACTAAAACTGTACCTACTTTTCCCCTCAGAGTCCATTTGGAAGTTCAGGTTATTCACAGCAGAGGCTCTACTTTCTTTCTCCTGCCTCAAATATCCACACCGGGGGTCCTTTCCAGAGAAACATTGCAATTGGTTTAGAAAGCAATTCTGCGACCTGTAGCTGGGGACACAATGCTCACAATATGCAGAAGAGGGAGGGGGAAAACTGACTCAGCTATTTTTCTGCCTTTAATTAGTCACCCCGATTATTTGCACCACTGTCCATGTAACCTCTCCATACCTGCTGAGCTCAGAACCTTCCTGGTAAGAATGGCCGCCATGTCCATAGCGGCCCTCATTGGTGCCGGTTTCAATTTGTGGTTTCCTTTGGCTTGTCCATCAATAGGAGTCCATCTGCTTTCTTGTCTTTCATGAATTTGTAAAGATTTCTAATTGGCCGTTGGCACTTTCTCTTGTTTAAGGATTATTATGGAAGCATTAGCTTTTGCGTATCATCATTTCAATGGGATTTTGGGAAGAAGGCTAAGTAAATGTTTATATGTAACTTGCAACCTCGAACCAGAAGCTCCAGATACGTGGTCATGTATCCTATTTGTTCCGTAGTAAGCTTGGCACTAGGAAAGACGAGAGAATACAGTGTAATATCTAATTCTTAGTACCAGTAGTGGGCGGCAGCCAGTTTGCCCCAACTTGCAAGACCAATTGTTAAAATTTTAGCAATTTTACGGGTTGGTTGGCTTTGTTTTGATATCTTGAAATTGATCACAGTAGGAATATTTATACCCCTGAAGTCAGTCAACACGATGAATGTACACTATGAGCCAGCTCCATCTCCTCTTGAGAGCTGGTTGTTAGGCATTTATCAGCACACCACTAGGCTTTACTCCTGGGCAGCCTGAGATAAGACATATACTGAGGAAAGAGTAAGTCTAACTAAGATAGCCATCGAGTGTAAAACAGAGTAGTACAGACACTTCTGCTAAGGAATTCAGATAGCACAAATCATAGATAGCTGACTGTCATGGCCGAGGAAAGCTCGGCAACGTCGCAGCACTACACGTGGGGCACTGCTGCTCTTGGCAAGGTCAAGGGGTGGGCTCTGAAGCTACTTGCGTTCCAGCTCTTTCACGGACTGCTGTGTGACCCGGGAGAGTTTCTACGTCTCTGTAGTGGGCATAATAATGGTCAACATTTATAGCATCCTTATATGGGTAGACGCTGTGGGAGGGGGCTTTCCATAGGTGGACTGAATCTTCACTTTGATTTTCTTCAAAATGTTTCCCACCTTAAAGGGCTATTCTGAGTATTCAATGAGATAATTCACGTAAAGAGGGTGGCATCATAAAATCTCCAGAGAATTAGTTTTTTAATTACCAAAATTCTCATAGAAGTTAAGCAATTTCTGCATGTAGATTTTTTTCCTACAGGGTCTTGAAAGATGGCTGAGATTTGGTTCTGTGAAGAGACTAGCAGAGGGCATTTCAGCCCAAGGAGAGGCGGTTACCAGAGCGTAGAGGAAAGGTGAGTAGGAGTCTGGGAGCTGGTTCTGATAGAGCCTAAGGGAAGTGGAGGTTGTACTTTGAGGAGGAATTGAAGCACTTGAATAAGTCAAATAGAGACAGAATGTGGCAAGAGTTGTGTTCTAAGTAGAGAACTCTGTTTTTCATGTGGTGGGAAGTAGGGAGCCATTGTAAGTTCTTGAAAGGGCAAAGATATGATTAAAATAGGATTTTACGAATAGGATTCTGTCAGGCAAGTGTTTATGCAAAATAACTTGGAGAGGGGCAAGGAGCTGAGAGGGGAGGTGGCAGAAGAGGGCAAGTAACAAAAGGCCGGGTCTGAGACAGTTCAAAAGAAGGATTCATAGGATAAAAAAATTCATAAAAAGAGAAGAATCAGATAATTTTCTAAGTGAATAAGCTATAAATTATAGTCAAAATATTTATAAAAGCAGTCTGAACCAGAAATGAAGAAAATAAGGGAGAATTCTTTCTTCATCCCCATCTTCCCATCACCCCCTGGAACCTACTCTAATTTAAAAGTAAGAATATATAATCAGTAGAAAGGGGTGTGCGTGTGTGTGTGTGTGTGTGCGTGTATTTTGCATTGCATGTGGTTTTTGTGACTTTCTCTTAATTAGATTAATTTAATGTGAATGCACTTTTTGAGAGTCTGTTTAGATTCATAACTGAATATCATGGCATCTGTAGTTAATTCTGTTTTCCTAAAATACCCACAAAGTGATGTTAAATAATGGTTTTATTATGGTTCGGAGCTAGAATTTTTTGCTTAACCTCTGCGGTGGGTGAAGAAATTGGGTAGGACATGCTACTGCATCCCCAGGGAGCATGTGAGTGAATGTTAGTGAGCTCCTGGCCGCAAAAGCTGCATGTGGGACATGGGTCCTCTTGTGCAGACATAATGCCCGGAGCACCCAGACCTGGCTTCACTCTTGTCTTTGTGCTGGAGGCAGCAGGGACCCGGAGGGCTGTGTATGGCACCACACCAGCCAGACTTCTGCCACATCATGCTGGTGACAAACAGCTTTGGCAGAGGCCTCTGGTGACCTTCAAGTGGCTAAACCCAATAGAGATTTCTTGGTCCTCATCTTTCTTGAGTTCTGAGAAGCCTTGACACTGAATCACTTTGCTCTTTTTGAAAAAGTCTTTTCTTATGGCTTTGGAGACATCATTTTCTCCTGATTCTCCTTCCTCCTCTCTGGCTAATCCTTCTTAATAAGAGTAAGTCTGTCCTCAGATGTTACATTTTGGAGCTTCTAAACATTTCATCCTAAAATCAATCAACTTCTCTGTCTCTCTCTCTCTCTGCCCTGTCTCCAGCTGCCCACTGAACATCCCTTGGCTTCCTCAAAGGTGCTTCACGTTAGGTTTGCTCTAAACCAACCTCCTGATCTTTCCTGAAGTACTGTCTTCCTCTACTTTTACCCATTTCTTCAGAAGCTTATCAGGGTTCATCTGAAACATAGCTAGAAACTTAGGCATAACCCCTGATACATCTATTTCTCCATCACCCTCTCCTACCAAGGATCCAAATCTATCACTAAGCTCTGAAAATTTTATCTCCTAAATAGCTTTTGGCTATACTTATATCTTTGTATCTCTGTGTTCACCATTGTCTAATTTACTGCTGTCCTTTACTTGGGTTAATGTAATAATGGCTTAACTGGTTTTCCAGAATCTACTTTGGTTTCTTTTCAGTCTACTTTCTGAAGAGTAGTTACTCATCTTTTCAAAACACAAATTTGGTCATGTTCCCTCAGGCCCCCTAAAATCCTTTGTATCTGTCAGAACACATTAGGTAATACTGTCGTAACAAACAACCCCAGAAATCTCGGTAGCTTTCAACAACAGCAGTTTATTGTTCATTCACAGCTTTGCTCCATGGAAATTTCACTCTGGAATTCAAGCTGAGGGAGCAGCCTCTGTATGAGACATTGCTGGTCATGGTAGCAATGACATGACCGAAGAGAGTATGATCCGCATGCTGGCTCTTAAAGCTTCTGTCCAGAAGGGACACATACCATGGCTACCCACATTTCATTGGCCAAAGCAGGTCACAAAGTCTTCTTTGAGTTCAGTAGGGAGGGATGCGTGATCTTCCCACCGGGAGGAACACTGGAGGAAGTAAAGCCAGAATATTTGGTGACCAGGAACTTACCACAATTTACCACACCTTTCAGTGACTTCCTATTGTTTTCAGGATGAAATCCAAAACCTTTACCAGGCCAGCAAGGCTCCTGGTGATATTCTCTGTCTTAAACTCCCCAGCTTTACCTGTCACCTCTCTATCCCTCACCGTCTGTACTCTACCATGCTAGTCTTTCCTTCTTTGACGAGATACCCTCTCTTTCAGGATCCCCGAACATGCTGATCCCTCTCTCTATTCTTTTATCTGTCCTCCTCTCCACCCTTTATACCACTATTTCTTCACGTCTCTGCTTAGCCACTACTTTCTCAGGGAAGACTTTCCTGGATCCTCAGACTACGTCAGGTTCTGTTGTCCTATGCTTGCATGGAATGACATTCTTTCCCTTCAGAGCACTTCTCTGAGCTTTTAATTATCAATCCATTAGTGTGACTAGGTGATGAATGTCTGTCTTCTCTGCCTTGACTCTGGGTTCCATGAGAACAAGAGCCATGTCTGGTTTTGCTCATCATTATATAGACAGGAGGCAGCACAATGCTTTAAACTTAGTAGATCTTCAGTAAAAGTTGACTGAATGAATGAAGAAGGAAGAAATTGAAATGCCTAGAAGAACCATAAGAAGAATTGAGTGTACTTGATTTGGAGACAAAATGACTCATGTGGAACAACTGAAAGGCTATACACATATGGAGGGCTTCCGAGGAAAAGTGAGAGTAGATTTTTTTTCAAAGATTTTTCTTATTAATTTGAAAGAGAGAGAGAGAGAGCATGAGCAGGGGGAGGGGCAAAGGGACAAGCAGACTCCCCACTGAGCACGGAGCGCATTTTAGGGCTTGGTCCTAGACCCTGAGATCATGACCTGAGCCAAAGTCAGACACTTAACTTACTGAGGCACCCAGGTGCCCCAGGTAGATTTACTTTTATTCCTTCAGAGAGCGTATCTAGGACCAAAGTTTGAAACTTATAGGTAATGAGTCCAATTTCAGTTCACTGTAAGCATGAACTTTCTTTTTTTTTTTATTTTTTTATTTTTTTTTATTTTTATTTTTTTTTTTTTTTTAAAGATTTTATTTATCTATTTGACACACAGAGAGAGATCAGATCACAAGTAGGCAGAGAGGCAGGCAGAGAGAGGAGGAAGCAGGCTCCCTGACGAGCAGAGAGCCCGATGCGGGCCTCGATCNTCAAACAAAGACTGGATGACCAGGTATAGAAAGCATCAATAGGGCGCCTGGGTGGCTCAGTGGGTTAAAGCCTCTGCCTTCGGCTCAGGTCATGATCTCAGGGTCCTGGGATCGAAGCCCGCATCGGGCTCTCTGCTCAGCAGGGAGCCTGCTTCCTCCTCTCTCTCTACCTACTTGTAATCTCTCTCTGTCAAATAAATAAATAAAATCTTAAAAAAAAAAAGAAAGCATCAATAGACATTTAAGCAGCAGTGGTATTGAAATAGAGGCATATATTTGATCCTTTCAAATTCCAATAGTTCCATTTACTATTTTATTAAAAAACACAGAGATACGGGGTGCCGGGGTGGCTCAGTCAGTTAAGTGTCTGACTTTGGCTCAGGTCATGATCTCAGGTCCTGGGATGGAGCCCCGCATTGGGCTCCCTGCTCACAGGGAGACTGCTTCTCCCTCTTCTCCCTGCTCGTTCTGGCTCACTTGCTCTCTTTCTCTTTCAAATAAATAAAGTCTTTAAAAAAAGTTTAAAAAAGAGATAGTATACAAGGAAACAAGAAAACACAAGGAATCAATTATGAAGTGAGGCCATTGTGGCTCTAGATGGGCACAGCCAATAGCCATACTACTGTTCCTATCTCGGCTTAAGATTTTTAAGACTTGTCACCAAGGATCTTTAGGTAGATCATCCCCAATCTATGCCTTCATCTGTAATTACTTAAATAAACTGATTTTATATGCATCTCTTTTAGAGGACCAAGGGAGTAGGCAAAGTTGTTTTTGAACATAAATAGCCTTAGAAAACTAAAAACTCTAACATATATATGTAACATATAAACTCCCATATATATGTATCACATGTATAGTATCCTGACAAAAACCAAAATGAAAACCTCCCTTCTTGAGGCGCCTGAGTGGCTCAGTCGGTTAAGGGTCCCACTTGTTTCGGCTCAGGTCATGATCTCAGGGGGCTGGGATTGAGCCCAAGTCAGGCTCCACCCTGAGCATGGAGTCTGCTTTGGGTTCTCCCTCTCATGCTGCCCCTCCCCCTGCTCTCTCTCCCCCTCTCAAATATAAATAAATCTTTAAAAAAAACAAAACAAACAACAACAAAAAAAACCCTCCCCTCTTCACTTTTATCAAAGTAACAGATGCAAGGCTTATGTCACATGGTAAAAAACAATAGCATGGATGAAATGATAATATAATGTTATAATACATTCAATAGATGTAAATTAAATGTAAGACAGTATTTTTCAAGCTATTAGTTCAGAAAGAGGGTTATTGGAATACTTAAAGAAGTTAAATGGTTAATAGTTAAAGAAGATTTCTTGAAGGGGGCACTCTGATGAGTTTCTAAAAAAATGAGATAGATCGTTGTGGATGCATGGATAGGACAAAACGCAGTGAATATGACCACCTCATACTCTAGATCTTCTGAGACAGTTTTGATTTCAATATGATGATAGTCCAGGAAGTATGGTCATAAATGCTAAAGCAGGTGCCCTGCTTTTGGGATTGTAATATGGTGGGTGTGGACACAAACAAGTGCACAGAAGTAAGTAGGAGCTGGCAAAGCGAGCCCTGGAGATCAGTGCTTAAACAGAGCCCGGCTTGAGGGTGGTCGGAGCAGCAAGTATGCGTCATCTCCCATCATCCAATCACCGGCTGTCTCCAGTTCTAATGCCCTCCCCCCCCCACCAGTAAACCAATGTGACATCCTGATGTCCCAGAGGAAGAAACATTTGCAACTGTTGGAAATGTGATAGAATAAGAAACATGCAATCCAGTCCGTGCAATCGGCTGCCTCCATTGTGAAACAATAGTCATGGTTCTATTCTGTGACGGGATAAAAATTACAAATCTTTCACAAGATAGAAACTCAAGAGAGATCCTGAGCACACGATTCCCACAGTACCCTACCAGGTCACGTTTTGCAATCCTGCTGCCCACCCCTGGCCCCTCCCCCAGCCCCATTTTTAACCAGTATTTGCCTTTGGGGCACAGGGTGGAGCATTTTGGTGAGATTTTGCACAAACGCTGTAGGCTTCTTGTTTTTCTTTGCGATTATAATGGAGAGGCAGTAGAAACAAGGTAGGAAAAAGGATGGGACTCCGAGTGGATAGAACTAAAAGCAAACAGGATTTTTAATTTTTAATTTTTTTTTTTGGGTTTGGTTTGTTTTCTGGGCTACAAATAAAACACCTATGAACAAAGAAAAAAGTGCTCATAGAATACATAAAATGTAAATAACATTAGTTCATTCAGAGGAAGACTCTCCCTTGGAGAAGAGCACTTTATCGTTTATTAACTTTTTTGGGGTCTTGTGTCCAAGTTTCACTGCAAGTTACAAACTGCTGTACTTTTTATACAATATGAGTGTTTATGAGCAGTTATATAAAAATTTGAATAGTCAGGCAAGATTCGTTGTTTTAATGTTATTTTTCTTCTTTTGTTGATTCTTAAGTCTCTTCGTTTTATGATTTTTACTTAATAGGGGCCTTGTTTTAATTAAGAAAATCCAGTGTCTGGTGAAATCAAAAGGCCAAAGAGATGGGACTGTCATCCTGACAGAGGGCTACTGCTTCCCATTATCCCCATTATGCTAGGAAGTGCCATGCACTTAACTGTAGTCATAATTGTGAAGTTTCTTTCGTGGTCGTGTCTCATTTCACTTAAGGCCTCCCTTTTAGAATCTCCTGGGTTCCTATATTCCTCCCAAGTCTGTCGCTACATCCACACCAAATTAAAATAAAGATCTGTACAAGATAAAAGGAGCTGCGCTTCTTGTTTCCTCTCACTGCTGTTCCTTTCCGTTGATTCAGCTGTCAAGTGTGGCCCAGAGCAGTTTTGAACACATGGTCGTATAATTCATTAGCGTTTGGACAGGGCCTCAATCTCAGCCATTAGCACATTCATTCGAACACATTTCTGAAAAACACTTAAAAACCACCTTGTGACATTGGTCTGTATTCATAAAAAGATCAACCTGTAGGGAACTAATAAATATAGCAAATCTCTTCATAGATAAACATGCTTATTAAGTGTATCTTGTTCTGGTTTTGATTTAGTGCCCTCCAAAATTGTCTTTGAATTGGTGAGAAAGTCAGATTCTCCAAATGGAGGGGAAATGAGAAGCATTTGAGCATAGGTAAATGATTTTACGTGCTGGCTTTGGATGAATTGTACGAGTCAGTGATTCTCCCACTGACCTCTTCGATTTGACCGTGGAGTCAAATGATATTAAGATGTTACAGAGGGGCGCCTGGGTGGCTCAGTTTGTTAAGCGTCTGCCTTCGGTTCAGTTCAGGATCTCAGGGTCTTGGGATCAGCCAGAAACTGGGCTCAGCAGGGAGTCTGCTTCTCCCTCTCCCTCTGTCTCACACCCCTTCAAGTGTGTGCACTCAGTCTCTCTCTCTTTCTCTTAAATAAATGTTTAAAAATCTTAAAAAGAAAGATGTTATAGCAATGTTGCTAGTGAAAATAGTGAACAAAGTGAATCTAACTGATAAAGACAATATGTTAATGTAAATTCACATAGCCAACTTTGGCCTAAACAAAGAATGTTATTCCTTTTTAGCTGCATGAAAGACTGCTATCTGGGCAATATATTTTGATGGATTATAAACTTTCTTCACAACTTTTTTTTGGACTAAAGATTTTATTTATTTATTTTAGAGAGAGAAAGAGCCAGCAGGGGGAGGAGGAGAGGGAGAGAATCTCAAGCAGATGTCACGTTGAGTGCAGAGTCTGACAGGGCTCGATCTCATGATCATGACCTGAGCCGAAATCAAGTGTCAGTCACTCAGCTGACTGAACCACCCATGCAGCCCTTCACAACTTTTTTTTAAGCTCAGTTAATCGAGTTACTGATTCAAAGACATTTATTGAGTGCCTCTGCTGTGCCAGACGGTATGTACTGAGTTAGTCTTCTCATTGTATAACACCTCCTCATCGTCCTTTTTCCTCTTTCTCTAAAACCGCCGAAATTTTCCTACTTGGATCTGACTTGAATTTGTCCTTAGTTTTTCTTCATCATCTGGATGTGAAATTTTCCCAGAAAATCTATTTCCCCCCTGCTTTTTCCCACTTGGAAAAGAACATCCTTCAACTGGAGAACTGCAAAAGACCCACCCATTTTAAATGTAAAAATAATTATGCACATATGTAACTATGTTGTTTCTTTAGTTGTTATGAAGTAATGAACTTGGTTGTTGATTTCTTTTGTCTATGTCCTTGCTTTTTGGGAATTTCTGTTCACTTTGAGAACCATCTTCCTTGCATTCCTCAATGGAATGACTAACAAAGACAAAACAGCTTAGCTAAGAGCAAAATAATTTCAGCAGCTATGAAAATCTGCAGGAGAGCGTGGCCAACAGAAAGCCTGCATTCTCTGTGTTTCCATTGGTACTGATCTTAATGGCACGCTGTTAACTCAACATAAAGCTGGGCTTTTTAAAACAATTCAAGTTCAAGGGCATCCAATCATGTTCCAGCCCTATAAAGTATTTGCAATAGCAATCTAAACTGGCATATATGTTAAAGCTCACCCTGGGCAGCTTAAATTTACACCATTAGCCTGGGACTTGCTCATCATAGCACTGGGAAGCACAACCTCATGATCAAATGCAATTCACATCTCACAATTCTAGGAATCGATGTACATGGATACACCGTTATATTATTATTAAATCCAATTGCTTTGCAATTAACCCAATATGACACCTATACAAATGATTCAAATAAAGAGCCTCATGTTTCACAGGAGACAATCAATAAAGTGAAATCACAGCTACTGACAGTGCCAGCAATTTGGCTCGTTACTAGAGCACTACATTTTCCTTAGGTCGAGGCTGCTGTTCCCCTCCTGAATCACAGCTACCGTAACTTTCGACTATTGGCAATGCCCATGCCTCACTAAAGCATAACGTTCAAACATGTTTGGCCATTCCTAGCCCATCTTAACTGAGGCATGAAAAGTTACTATCAATCTGGGATGTGCTAACTCATAAATTTTCCTTCTTTGCTCTTCAGATGGAATTAGGACTTCTTTCCCCAGGAAAGTCTCCCTTAATGACAAAAAAGGAAATAGTTGTGTTTGTTCTTAGACAAAAATTCATTCTTATTCTCCCCCTTGCACAAATGTTTTACAATTAGATGTCTGAAAGCAAAACCAAATTATAATAAGATCTCTCTGTTATTATTACTGTTGTTACTATTATCCTGTAGCTTCATTATCTCCATTTTAATGAAGTCAAAGCAGTTCACAGTTATAAGCCCTATCAAAACCAACCTTTTGTAAAAATATCACAATCCTCATATTACATCACCCTCTTTAGGCAAATTTGGCCAGTGTGTTTGTCAGCCGAACAACTTGGTGTAGAGAATCAATTTCTGGAGAGCAGGGACAGTGAACTTCCTCCAGAGAGCTAACAGAGTTGTGTGTAAACATTCAGTAGGTGTTTATTGACAGCCTGCTTGAGTATGGCCTTGTTAAGGCCTCATAACACTTTTATTTTAAGTGACTGAACTTGACCTTATGGCGCATTCAGGACACTGAACCAAAAATGTATCTTTTCCATGTCTCTCCTCTATCTACTCTTTTCCAAAGACCAGTCAAGTCAGGCTATGTTTCCATGAGGCCATTTTTATCTGCTGAAATGGAGGGATGAGAACATTACATATGCAAGATGTCTCTCTTTCCTAACACACGGTGTGAATGATTGAAAACAATGACTTATTTAATACTCTAAGCAGAGTCTGTTCTCCATGAATCATACTGTATACATAACGGGGATGAAAATGTTCAGTCTGAAATTTCTCCCTGGCTAGGGAGGAAACCATAGGGGTGAATCATACTTTCAGTGATGACTGTCCTAAGGAAGCTAAATTGAGAAGCCACAGGTTAAAAAAGGAGCGAGGAGTGGATCCTTAACAGGAATGCCATGGTCACACTCCCACAAGGCAAGAGACGCCCCCTTCGGCTGCTTCCCCACCCCCCCCATCCTCCCCCCCAT
>LNAC01000025.1:6705591-6717557 GCA_002007465.1 Ailurus styani
CCCCCGCCCCCGGGGGCAAAAGCCTGCGCAGGAGCTCCTGGACGTTTACCCACAGGAGAGGGACTCTGAAAGCAGAGGAATCCAAGCACAGTATGTGAAGTTACCCAGCGCTCGGGAAAAGAAACAAGACTTCTCGTTGAGGAAAAGGAGATAAATGGCTGCCCGAAAAGAGGAACACAATGGCCCGCACTCACTCATGTGAAAGAAATTCATTTAAGAGCAATTGGATTAGAGATGGAGATTTACATGGATGGCATTAAAGAGAGGAGCGTGTAAGAGACAGTAAAGATCTACATCAGTCATTGGCTCCAAAACTGTAAACAGCAGTGCGGACTTCGGATACAATGTTAAGTGGAAAAAGGGGCCACTACATTATAATTAAACGATGATGGCAATTATGTAAAAATATGTGTGCTCTGGACAAAGACTGAACAGGGATACGGAGAAATTAACATAGTTATTGTGTTAATGTTAATGTAGTGATGTTATTTGTTTTGCATTGGGTGTGAAAGTGAGGGCGGGGTGGAGAGTCCTTCTGTCTGAGAGTCAGCTGGCTGCCCAGGAATCAGGAAGCTCTGTGCTTAAGTTGTGTCCACCACGCTAGCTGTGAACTTAACTGCTCCGCACCTCAGTGTCCTTGCAGAGAAAGTGGGAATAATAACACTTGTTCTGCCCCAACAGAGGAGTGAAAACACTTCGTAAATTCAAAGTATTGTAGGAGACTGTGTGAAGAATTAAGATCAGAGTGCTTTATAGACCAGAGATTTGAAAACTCCCAAGCTCCGGGCACCTGGCTGGCTCAGTCAGTAGAGTATGTGACTCTTGGTTTCAGAGTCGTGAGTTCAAGCCCTGCACTGGGCTTGGAGCCTACTTAAAAAAAAAAAAAGTCCAGAATTCAGAAAGTTATCCTGACTCTCTTTTCTCAGCAGTCCCTCGGGAGGCCTGATTGCAAATCTCATCTCATCTAACTGTACTGTGTACACATCACCAATTCTTACTGTCTTACTAACCAGGTTTCTGAATGCCATTTTAGAATAATTCATTTTTTTCTTCCATTTGAAAGGATTTGAAATGCTTCCTTTATCATATGCCTGAGTTTATTTCTGAACTCTACTGTCATACCGTTTACCATTCTGTTTTAATTACTGTGGCTTTACAGTGCTTTTCATCTGACAATGCAACTTTATTTATAGGTTGGTTTGTTTTTCTAACAGGATCCCAGGTAGAGTGGGAGCTCTTAAGGAGGAGACGCAAGCTTGGACCCAAGGATGTAAGGGACCAGACTAAGTGTACCTGGCAACCTGGCCAAGTCTTAGGAGAGCCTTTGGAATCAGAGAAAGCTTAATTCAAATCTTGATTTATTACTTGCCATCTGGGTGACCCAACATACATTACTTCATCTCTTTAACCTCTTACCTCATCTGTAAATTGAGGATAATACCTACCTCAAAGTCCTGCGGTGTGGATTAAGTTACAAAATGAACATGAGTTTCCCTTGCACAGTGCCTGGCTCATGGCTGTCGCCCTCCTTCCCTGCCTCTGTGTCCTCCTCGTGGTGAGGATGTGGCTTCCCTTTCTTAGGTTTTCGCGAATCTGCAAAAGAAGGGACGAAGAGCTAAGAATTGTCACCAAGTTCTACACAGTATTCTGAAGTCGGGTTTTGTGGAAACTGCATTTAAATTGTACATATGTATTCACCGCTCCCTGACTATGGCAAAGCAGGAAATACTGCGCGTGCCATGTAATTTATAAAATACACCGTCACTATGCAGCCAAGAACTGTGGGATATCAAACAGATAGGAATGCCAGGCAGCATGTTCCTGTCAGACCCGGAGGAGCAGAGCTTAGGAGAAGGGGGAAATTACCGAGGGTTAAGGGAACAGGGCAGGGAACAGGTGAGGAATAATGGGGCCTCTCTTCCCTCTTCTGCTCCGACAAGTTTGGATTGTAAGTGATTTAGGGGCAGAGTTCACATCTATTACCTCCCTTTTTATAGCTTCTAAAAGATTATTGAATAATATTAGCAATATTTGGTGATTAGAGTGAAGAAATGTCACACGGGGCCTCAGAGAAACCCTCTGTCTCCGAGAGTGGCCAGAACGACTTTTGCCGGAAGCCTCTGTCTCCTCTCGCTGGGAGGCGATGGATGGAGTCTGATCATAATTAATTTTAATAGAGACCTATCATGATGTGATAGAATCTTGGCCATTCAAATGAAGTAGAACCAGCTAGCCAGCCTGGATAAAAATGATCTCACTGGTTCGCCCTCGCCACTGGCTTTAGAACAAGTCAAGTCCAGTTAAAAAATACTTGTTGATTGAGTGATTTGGGGCCTAATACTATAAGAGGGTATATGACATTCACTGTCTGAATTGGACAGACAAGAAATATGATAAAATAGTAATAGTTACCATCTGTTGATTCCCTGATTTGTGCTCTGCCCTGAGTTACATGCTCTGTGTACATTATCTCTAATTCATGAATTCTTTCCACACATGTTTCTTGAGTGCCTGTTATGTGCCGGGCATTCTAGGTGCTGGGAACACCACAGGCTACAAGGAAGAACTACATTCTGGTGGTTATAAGCAAGTGAATAAATAATATTATTTCAGATAATGGTAAATGCTATGGAGAACAGCACAGGGTAAAGGGATAGTGCAAGATTCTGGAATGTGTAGGGAAAGTATTATTTATTTATTGTTTAAATACTCTCTACACCAAACGTGGGCCTTGAACTTTCAACCCCAAGATTAAGAGTCGCATGCTCTACCAACTGAGCCAGCCAGATGCCCCTGAAGGGGCATTATAGGACTGGCCTCTCTAGAGGGATGGATTGAGGTATGCACAGCGGGGGTGGGTTGGGGACATTCCAGGCAGGGGGACTAGCAAGTGTGAGGTGAGTGTGGTTTAGTCAAGGCCCTGTGTGGCTGGAATGGGGTGAGAGAGGAGGAGGGGGGCAGAAGAAGCAGGAGAGTCAGGTAAATGACTAAGTCATGTAGGGCCTGGAGAGAACTGAAGAGCCCTTTGGGTTTCATTCTGAGGACAATGGGAAGTTCTCAGGAAACTTTGAGCAGGGGAGAGTTACCTGGACACTAACTCTGAGATGCAGATCGGCACACTGGAGGCCATCTCTCCCGGCTGTCAGAGTGTGAGAGAAGGAGGACTGGGTGGAGGCTAGCGTGCGTTGACTCACAAAGATCTGCCCTAATCCCCTGCAGGCCCTAAGGTAGGGATGACCCTCTACAGTTTTCCCCAAATTGAGGCAAAGGGCTGGACCTTCTCAGCTGACCTCAACCAGGTGATGTCTCCTGACAGGGGTTGCAAACCTGGGGGGGGGGGGAAATCCCCTTGGGGGCCGATGCCTCAGGGGTTGGCAGCTGTGGGCCACCAGGGGCCGACACCCAACATCTGGAGCAATGACTCCTCACTCCTGAAGAGGGTATCCGGGCGGCAGAGCCCAGCATCCACTACAGATTCCTTTAGGTTTTCGTTTTCTCAACAGTCCTCCAGGTTAAGCATTCTTATGTCCTTTCTGGGACTCAGAGAGCAACCTGTTCAAGGTCACATACCTAGCAGATGTTGGATTTGAACTTCGGTCTTTCTGAGTCCAGACCATGTACTTAAAAAAAAAAAAAAGTGGTAAAATATACACACCATAAAGTTTATCATTTTAACTGTTTTTAAAGGTTTTATTTATTTAAATAATCTCTACACCCAACAGGGGGCTCGAACTCATGTTCCCGAGCAAGAGTCACATGCTCTTCGATGGAGCCAGCCAGGTGCCCTTCATTTTACCTATTTTTTTTTTAAGATTTTATTTATTTATTTGTCAGAGAGAGAGGAGAGAGAGAGCACAAGCAGGGGGAGCAACAGGCAGAGGGAGAAACAGGCTCCCCGAAGCACAAGGAGCCTGGTGCTGCAGGACTTGAGCCCAGGACTCTGAGATCATGACCTGAGCCAAAGGCAGATGCTTAACCGACTGAGCCACCCAGGTGTCTGCATTTTACCTATTTTTAAATGTACGGTTCAGCAACATTAAGAACATCCATGTTGTTGGGCAACCACCAGCACCATCCATCTCTAGAACCTTTTTCATCCTGCAAAACTGAAACTCTGTGCCCATTAAACAATAACATTACAATAATATTATTATTAAACGTAATCCCATTAAATAAGAACTCCCCATTCCTCTTTCCCTCAAGCCCCTGGAAACCATCCTTCTACTTTCTGTCTCTGTGAGTTTGACAGCTCTGGGTACTTATAAAAGTGGAATCATCCAATTTGTCTTTTCATGCCTGACTTATTTCACTTAGCATAACATCTTCAAGGTTCATCCACATTGTAGTAGATGTTAGAGTTTCCTTCTTTTTAAAGGGTATATAATACTCCATTTTGTGTATATACCATGTTTTTTGGTTTTTAAAACAGATTTATTTATTTATTTGAGAGAGAGAGAGAAAGAGTATGTGTGGGGGGAAGGGGCCGAAGGGGAGGGAGACAGACAAGCAGACTTCACCTCAAGCAACCTGACAAGGGGCTTGATCCCACGACCTTGAGATCATAAGCTGAGCTGAAATCAAGTGTAGGACACTTAACCTAGCCACCCAGGTGCCCTAACGTACCATGTTTTGCTTATTCTTCTGTTGATGGGCGTATGGATTGCTTCCCCCTTTTGGCTATTGTGAATGATGCTATGAACATGGGTGGAGGAACTGCTGCACCATTTTCCACAGCAGCTGCCCCATTTTACATCCCCACCAGCACTGCACCAAGGATCCAGATCCTCACCAAGAGTTTCTTTCCTCCTCCTCCCCTTCCTCCTCCTCTTCTCCTTTTTCTCATAATAGCCATTCTGTGGGTGTGATGTGGTATCTCATTGTGGTTTAAGACCTTGCACTTTTCATACCACCATGCTGTCCCTCAGAAAGGAATCAAAGATTACCAGCATGCACCCAGTTTCACCATCCCATTTGTGGGTGGAAATTATGACAACACTAGGTCAAGATCTAAATTTGGTTAATCCCCTTGGATTGATGATAAACTATAGAAGACCATATTCCCTATATTCCCTATGACACTCAGACATCTAAAGGACAATACAACATTTGGCACTGTGTACCGAATCAATCTTTAAAGGATTTGCTTAAGGACCCTAAAACTATGCTCTTCTTTGCCCATTTAAAAATTGATATTTATGGTTTTATTATAAATTTAAATAGTTGCAATGGATACGATTCCTAGTATATTATAAATGTTGACATTTAAAATGAAACAGTACATCACTGTTTTAAATGTATCCAAACGGAATCCAGATCTTAAAACATCCTTTCGAGAAACACACAAATAGAGGGGCCTGGCTGGTTCAGTCGGAGGAACATGTGACTCTTGATCTCGGGGTTGTGAGTTTGAGCCCCATGCTGGGTGTAGGGATTACTTAAAAATAAAATCTTTTAAAAAAAAAAAGAAATATACAAATAAGCTCACCTTTAGCAAGAAAAAATTTCATATTGTTATTTTTCTCTTTGAAATTCTATGTACATTTCACTTCCCCTTCAGAATTTTATGTTAATGTAATATATTTATGATTGAACATCTTTTACTTAGGACTTCTTACATTTTTATCTGTCAAACATATGTATAAAAATTATAATTTATACACTTTAAAATTCCTGTGACTATAGGCTCTAAGTGCTTTCTGGATTATATTTTATATAATTATATCATTATAATTACTAGTATTACACAATTGATCAAAACAATCTAAATGAATAGAAATTTTGGTAAATACTAACATTTTTGAAAGTAAAGTTTTATTGGAAGTTTGTATTTCTTAATAAGATAGATGATGCTGTCCTTTTTTCAAATATTGTATGTATTATGGATAAATATTACTTTATTGCTAGAATGACAGTGGTTAACATCCCTTCTATGTCTAGTTTTCATTTTTTAGAGATGGAAAATCCTTGTTCTTATAAATAAGGAGATGGGAATGGAAAGAATTTTGTTATAGAATTGTCCTTAAATTTTTGGAATGCCTTTTGACTTATTTGTCCCAAATCACATAGTAATCCATTATCCCATGCTAATTTTAATGATCTGTCAGCTGACAATTTCACTATCTTCTCCTTCCATTTTGTTGAAAGCAAGATATTAGAAACCACCTGACTTGCAAAGATTTGTTATGCCTGGTCTGTCATGGGTTGAGCTGTGTCCCTCCCAGATTTATATGTTGAAGTCCTAACCCCTAATACCTCCAAATGTGCTCTTATTTGAGAATGATGTTGCAGATATAATTAGTTTAGATGAGGTCATTGGGGGGCCTAATCCACTGTGACTGGTGTCTTTATAAAAAGGGAAAATTTGGATCGAGAGACAGACATGCACAGACAGAAGAGGATGTGAAGACACAGGGAAGAGATGGCCTTGTACAAGCCAAGGATCCTGGAACAGAGGCTTTCCGCTTGGCCCTGAGAAGGAGCCAGCCCTGTCCACACTTCTGTCTTGGAGTTCCAGTCCCCAGGACTGTGAGGCCTACATTTCTTTCCTGCAGCCATTTGTTCATGGTACTTTGTTCCTGCAGTTGTAAAAAAGGAACACACCGTCCTTACAGCCATTCACTTTGCCAACACCTACAGCAGTAATCTTTTTTTAGTAAACTTTTCCTTTACTTGGTGCCCTGGAGGGTTTTTTAACCCCCCAGCAATGCTCTCCAGTAGGGTTGGGGATAAGAAAAAGGGACATCTTTCTGGCACCTGAGTGGTTCAGTGGGTTGACCGTCCAACTCTCGATTTCGGCTCAGGTCACAATCTCAGGGTTGTGAGATGGAGCCTGGAGGGGAGTCTGCTTGACATCCCCCCCCGCCCCTCCCCTCACTTGCGTGCTCTCTCTCTTTCTCAAAAAAATAAATAAAATCTTAGAGAGAGAGAGAGAGAAAAGGACATCTTTTGTAAACTGAGGGAAGAGCCATTGTGAAAGGTGAGCAGGGGTGTTTGATAAAAGACAGATGTTGAATTTGAGGATCTATACCTTGCTTTCCTTCCAAATATCCTTGACAGCATGCCTCTTTGGAAAGCCTTAGTCACCCTTAGAGGAATAGGTATTTCTGCTTTGAAGATGACTGTCCTGAAGTGTACTGTAATTCAGGGATGCGGAAAAACTTTTGTCAGCTGGAGGTGTTGAGACATTCTCATGGAGAGTATGACATCTGTTGGCTTTGTGTGTAGAATTTTGATCCGTGGCAAGGGGAAGGAAAGGCCTTCCAGCCAGGGTGGAAGCAACGTGGAAACGGACATCAGACTGAGAGGTGGTAGAATGGGACCAGCAGGCCCACAGAGGACCTGCATCATGGGCCTAGGAGCTCGGACGTAGGCACCAGAGATCCTCCTGTGAGCAAGTGACATGAAAGCGATGCTTAGCAAGATTAGCTGGGCATCAGTTTGGAAGATGGGAGGGCAGGTGTTGAGGTCGAGGTAGGAGGTAGGAAACAATCCAAGGATGTGGTCATTAACGTGTGGCTCAGCATAATGGTGTTGGAAATGGAAAGGTGGCTTCTTGTTGGCCAGGATGGAAATAGAAATCGTGTGCTTATAATATGGTTAACTCAAAGGAAGACTGCTTGACGATTTCTATTTCGGATGGGCTGCCAAGTCCCAGAACTAACTTCCTGCCTTTCTTCCACTTCTGCCGCTGCCTTCTGTTTGGGCAGAATTCTTGGTCTTGAAAGACTCTAGCTTTTCAGCTAGTCAAGTAGAGGTACAATGGGAGCAGCATCTCTCTATTGCTTGGCTGGTCCTTTCATTGTACGGATGAAATGAATACACGTAGGGGAAAACACTCAGTTCGCTGTAAAGTACCCTGCAAATGTAAAGATACGACTATTCATTACTCATTACCCTTATCGTTGCCCACTACTCTTTCTTAGAAGTAGTGAAGAGGTTTTCTGAGTGCCTCATTTAGCATTAGCCTCCAGTAACTGAAATGCAGGTAATAGAGGCTCCATTGTGTGTCACCCGAGAATTTTGTTGGGCTTGCCTCCCTTTTCAAATTGGGAAGGTGCTGTGATACCCCCTGCTGAGCCCCACTGGGGAGAAGAGCCACTCTTCACACTCCTTCTGGATTCTTTGAGATTTTCTGGCCTCGTGCCCAAGCATCCTCAGAGGACTGTTCATTTTCTGTCAGAATCGTGAGGCTTCCTGATTATGTAGCAACAGAAACAAAGCCTTTATATGCGCTGGAAATCATATTTTTTTGTGGCCACATGATCTCTTCACTCCTCAATCTAAGCCAGGAAGCACACAGAGCGTTAAACAACCCAGGCACACAACTCTTTCTGTCTCTGATGTTACAGACCACCATGTTTTTAAGGCTCTGAGATGCTAAGAAACTGGTTTTATATTAGAAGAAATTGATGGTCACTGTCCTTATGACCACCTCTCTTATGTCACACTCACATGAATGACTCTATCTGTGACGCTGAGGATCATGGGAATCTTTCCGTGTTCTAAACCGCCACCACACCCCAGCTTGGCTGTCATGGCCAAGACATGACCTACTGGCCATGTACTGTGACACTACTAGTCATTTGGCATTTCTTCAAAGATGAAAAGGAGATTATCAATAATGTCTGAGTGACTTTCTTACCTGCATTGACTCTGCCATCTCTTATTCATGTGTAACTGAGTATCTTTATATGGCTTCAGGAAGAGCATGTTCAATGGTAGAAAGACAATGTGCAAGCATCAGCTGATCCCCTCGGTATTGATGCCTGTTCCCATTTAACAGATGGGGAAAATAAGCCCCTATGATGAGAGTATCATCCCTATCGTTTCATGTGTACCGGCCCGATGCAAAGCTGAGCACTTACACATTAATTTGTTTTCTTCACCAACCTATGGAGTGAGAATAGTAACATCTATATCTTACAGGGGAAGAAATGGAGTCGTGGTTAAGTAACTTTGCCAAGGTCACAAAACAGGGAAGTGGCTGTGTCAGTCAGCATGAGTTATATCAGGCTTTGTGACAAACAGGCCCCCAGATCTTAGTGGCTTCCAACAATGAAGGTTTACTTCTCATGCTTCATTTCTGTGGAGAGGCACCGGTCTCTGCTTCTCCTTAGTCTGGGATCTGGGCAGACAGAGCAGCCACTGCCTGGAAATTGCTGGTTGTCACGGCAGATGGATAGAGAACACGGCAAAATGCTTACTGGTAACACATGTTCCTTCTGTTCATTTTGTTGGCCAGCGCCTGTCACATGGCCACTCCTAACTTGAAGTAGGTGAGGCAGTATAGTCTTACCATCTGGGAGGGAGGGAGGGAGGACTTATGGGCAGCGCTAATGATTACCACTGCAGCAGAGGGAGGGTCTGGTAAGAAAGTTGTATTCTAAAGCCCCTGCGCTTTCTCCTCCACAGAAGCTTCCAATTACAGACCACCCCTCGGGGGCCAGGAGTAGTGCTCAGTGCTAAGCATGTTACAGCTGTTCCATCCAGGGGGCACAACAATGCTGTTAGGTAGATATGATTACTATCTACATTTTATTGTGCCCAGACAGGTCTTGAAGTAGCTTGAGCCAGAGAGCACAGCAAATAAAAAAATGGCATCTTGCACAGCTCTCAGATGAGCCTGACTCCAGGGGCTGTCTTCTCTCCATGTGCCATGGATTTCCAATGCCACAGACGTCACTTCACTCTCATAAGGGAGATCCACGTACATTTTTAAAAAGATTAAAGCTTGATTCAACCATGTGTCTATTTTCAAATTAAAAGATAGTAACTGGGACGCCTGGGTGGCTCAGTTGGTTAATCAGCTGCCTTTGGCTCAGGTCATGATCCTAGGGTCCTGGGGTAGAGTCCTGCATCAGGCTCCTTGCTCGGCAGGGAGCCTGCTTCTCTCTCTGCCTCTGCCTACCACTCTGCCTGCTTGTGTTCTCTCTCTGACAAATAAGAAAATAAAATCGTTAAAAAAAAAAAAAAAGACAGTAACCGCTCGTTGTCAAAATTCAGATAGTGCAGGTTTGAAATAGAAAGCAGAAAACGACTAATAATCAAAACATTTAGAGAGAAACAGTGTTAGCATTTTTTTATTTTTAAATTTTTATATTTTTTAAAGATTTTATTTATTTACTTGAGAGAGTGGGCGAGAGCGCATGTTGTGTAAGCAGGGGGTGGGGAAGGAGAGGGAAAAAAGCAAACAGATTCCATGCTGAGTGCGGAGCCTGATGCTGGTTCCATCTCACCATCCTGAGATCATGACCTGAGCTGAAGTCACCCCATGCCTGACTGACTGGGCCACCCACGTGCCCCCACTGCTAACATTTTAGATATGTCCTTGCAGACATTCGGACTTGTAACTTGCTTCTTCACATAACAATATATTGTGAATATCTCTCTAATAAATATACTTCATTTTTAATGGCTACATAATATTCTATTGACTGTGCCACAATTTAGTTAGAATTCCTTAATGACCAACATTAGTCTTGTGTTCAGTGTATCACTGTTCTCTTGTTCTGAGGTTCATTTTTCTTAATGGTGATGTCTACCAGCTTTTAAAATTTTTAACCAATTCATGCCTTCACCAATAAGAAACAGTTTGATGGTCCATTGTTACCTCTCTTCTCTTCCTCTTCTATGTAGACCTCCCTCAAATGCGATCAAGATGTTTTCGTTCCCAGAGTCTTAAGTGAGGGATTTTCCTTGGCATTCCTTTTTGGTTTCATGTAATTTTTCTGAAATTCCCGTATAAAAGGCTCTCCTTTTTTTTTTTTTTTAACTTTTTTCTTTTTGTCTTCTTTTAAAAAAATAAACCTATATCCTATATGTTATTTTATATCTGCATGCTCTTATTCTAGAATCGTCAAACAGGATGTTTTGTGTTTTCCTGGCTGTGGCCGCTATGGCAAGGCACTCAGGGCCTTCCAGCTCCAGGCTCCCCGCTTACCCACTGCTCACATCCACATTTTCGCCCATGGCACACTCCCTCCTTCACTCGCCTGGCCTCAATCTGGAATGGCCTTTACTGTCACCCATGGTTGGTCTTCAGAGTCCAGCTCAGATGTGTGCTCTTTCAGGAAGCCTTCTCTGACCCCTTTCCTTAGCCAAAATTAAATGTTCTTTCCCCCGTGGTCCTTATCTCCAGTATGCACTTACTCAAACATTTACTCAAGCACTTAGGGTGTGCTCTGAAGGGTTGGGGGCAGATACAAAGAACCAGCCTTGGGACCCACTGTCGAGGAATCTTGGGCCTCTGGGGAGACAGGTAAGTGCACGCACACATACTTTCTAACCCGCGCGGTAAACGCTGAAATGCAGGTACGTGCGATGTGCCCCGGGTCTAACATGGTCCAGCCAACAGTGCTTGACTTGATATGATGCATGTTCTCCTTAGGAAAATGAGTCGAGATCCTGAGGAATGGGATCCATTTTTAATTTCGCCTTTCGGTCCCTGCCAAATGTGCCGCAGTGCTTGGTTGATAGCAAGCACCCACCGCGCTTCATCCTCTTATTGAACAAATGTCTCAGGTGTGCTCAGGGGAGCGGACCAGCGGGTGGACACCAGGCACCGGTCCAACCCCATTACCCGTATTTCCCAGAATCGGTCTACTCTGCACATTTTTCTTTCTCCCCTGAAATGGATGCACATTTCCCTCCGGATTTAGAATAGAAGTAATGACTGCTTCACGAAAGCTTGGAAAATATGACTTTTCCAGAACTGGTTTAGGTGGGTTATAGATCTTCGGGCTCCCGGCGACTGGAGACGGGCTGTGCCCCGCCAGGACGCAGTGGCTCCCAGGCCCGATGGGGACCTCGCACGGGCCTCGCGGGCCGCACACCGGGGCCCCAGCCCCAGCCCCAGACAGGTGCAGGATCCCGGAGACGACCGCTCCGCGCGGCGCGCGCCCTCGGGGCCGCCGGGGCTCCTCCCGCTCGGCTCGCGGCCCCCGCGCCGCCTCCCCAACGCCCGGGGC
>LNAC01000025.1:6717875-6756047 GCA_002007465.1 Ailurus styani
GCCGAGCGGGCGGGAGGGCGGCGAGCGCAGAGCCCGAGCGGGCCATTTTCAGGGCGCGTCTCCGGAGCTTCTCAAAGTCTCGTTTTCTCCCCAAAGTGGAAGGTGTGGGGGGCGGGGGCGGGCTAGGGGCCGCTTCCAACTGCTACACACGCTCGAATAGTTGTCAGTAAAATCAAACTGACGTCAGCCCCGGGGAAAAAGATAGGTCTCTTTTGTTCTCCTGTTCTTCCCCCACCTCCCCCTTGCGATCAAAGGCGAAAAACATTTTTTGGAGGTGGGGGGAAAAGACAAAAAGGAAAAAAAAATTGCAATGCAAAGAGATAGCTTCCATTAGAGCTCCGGCCCGGGCGATGGGAATGTTTAATGAATGCATCAAGCCTTTTGATCACCCTCGCTCGGTTGGGTTCAGTAGTGCCGGAAGGTTAGTTGCATATCCTGTGGCTGATCTGAAATTCGATCAGCAGAGGGGGCAAAGAAAAGAAAAGCATTTTAATGGGAATCAATAGAGGATCATAGGTCCTGGAAGGAAATACGTGTTGATTAAAAATGCCACAAGATTAAAAAATGTTCAGGACTGGTTTGAAAAAAAAGAAAAAAAGAAACAGGAGAGAGAGAAGGACTGGGGGAGGAGGGGAAAAAAACCCTTAGCAATCTATTTTCTGTGTGTGTTGCTGCCAGAGAGGCAGTCAGCAGACCAACAGTTTGTGTAATGCTTCAAGCTACAGCGGGCAAATTTAAAGCTGTATGCTCAGAACAACATAATAAATACTTATTGAAAATGCATTTCTATTTCTAAGCGGGGTTCACTCATGCATTATACAAAACACCTAGGGCTGCAGGAGCGAGACACAAGGGGACAAATAAGGTGTACTGTGACTCAAGTTCTTAAAACTAAACTCTCAGGCTTTTAACAGTTGAGAGCAAGAACACAGACACTTCTCTCTCTTTTTTTGTCAAAAACTGAAGTCATAGCTTTGATTCAAAAGACACCACAGACTTCGCTTGTCTCAAACTTTTTAAAAAGTTGGAATGTATTTAAAACATCTCACATCTGTGTGTGAGGAGAAGGGTAGGGTGGGGAGGTAACAGTGGTAGATAGCATACTGATTGCGTTACAGAGGGGAAAATTATTGTCCTGTTGGTAGAGAAAGTGATCAACAATGTGATAAAAACGATTGACAGTTATCTGGCTATTTACCTACTACAGTGGGAAAGGGGGAAAAAAAAAGCCTTTTAAACCCACTCTTTAATACAGACCAAGTATACACCCTGTCTGCATGGCCTCTTGGAGAGGAATCAATAGCATTTAAATGTTTACACATTTAACAGACAGGCTTCCTTCCTTGTCGTGAGGGAATTCAGCTAGTGACGGTGGGGGAGCCTTCCCCTCCAGAGTCTCTTGGTGGTTCCTCTGGTGGCTCCTGCGTTCTAGTCCTAGCCAGTCACTCTGCTTTCCTTATTCTCCCCCTTTGCTTTCAGTCTGTCCGGAGAATGCAACAAGGAGCAAGGAGGTTTTTCAAGGCAATTTCCCTCAGACAGTCCCCAAATTTAACTTTGGTAGTTTGGTTAGAGCAGGATCTGTCAAAATAGAGATTTCCTCAACATTTTCTGGCTTCACTAGATTATAAAAGGTTTTTTAAAGTTTTCATTTATTTAAATGATCTCACCTTCCCCCATGTGGGGCTCGAACTCACAACCCTGAGATTGACAGCTGCTCATTCTTCCCATTGAGCCAGCCAGACACCCCAGATTATAAAATTCTTGGAGAGAGGGGATTTCACTCCTTTCTCATTCCTATTTCCAACAATACTCTAGAAAACAAAGCCTCACAACTCTAGAGAGAGCCGAATAGGGGTGTTTCAGGTTATTAGTGGCAGATCACACATTGACCACACTCTGAATTCATTCAGAGGAGAATAATTGCTAGGTAACATTAGACCGCTTCTCTGAGCTCAGATACCTCATCTGTAAGATTAGGGATGCTTATCACCACCTAGTAGGTCTTCTGTGAATGAAATAATGTGTGTAAAACACATGGCGTAATGTCTCTCTGTGTGTGTGTGTGTGTGTGTGTATATATATATATATATAATTTTTTCCCCCTCCCCTTCTCCAAAGTTGCCCCCACCCAGGAGCCATGCCTCCTTTACTCACACTCTTGTGTTGTCCTTGCCTTGAATCTGGGCTGCCTCTGAAGTGACACCCTATGATTTTCAAGGCTAGGTCATAAAGGATCTTGCTGCTTCTATACCCTGGTCTAGTGGAATGTTCTCTCTTAGGACACTCCTTCTCAGGACCCAGCTGCTTTCTTCGAGAAGCATGGTGGAGGCCAGGTTACCTGTTGTATACAGCTTGATAGTACGTAATTACTCCCAGCAATGAACTCCCAGCCAACAAATAACATCAACTGCCCACCAAGTGAGTTAGCCATCTTGGGTGTCCAGTTACATTGAACCTTCTGATGACTCTACCTCCACCTGTAATGGCATAGAAGACCCCAAGCAAGAAGTGCCCAGCTGAGCTCAGTCAACTCTTAGGACTATGAGAGATAAGAAATGATAAATATCTAAAATGAGTGAATGCTAGCTTTCACCAATATCTTAATTTTATAGTAGGTACTAAACCTGCTTGTTGAATAAATATAAATGAAATAAGCTAGTTGCTGGGTGCTATCTTACCTTCCCCTTTCATCCTGCCCCCGGGTTATCCTTCACCACCCCTAATACTGTGTTAGCCCTTGTTCCTGAAGGCTATTGAGCCGGGTGCTGGCAACATGAAGACACAGAATTTTGTAAACCCTTTCCTCCCAGGCTTAGAGTCCAAGTGGGAAGAGAAGATGCTTATTCCAAGAAGGAGAAGCCATTTATTCACTGCTAGGTCCTGGCATAGCAATGAGTGTTGAACCATCTGTTGTTAAATGAAAATATTGTTTATTTTCTATAACATGTGCTTAGGAGGGGGGAGAAGCTCTCTAGGGTTTGAGCTGGCCTTTGCTCATAGGAATTTTTTTCCCTTCTGCTTTTTTCTGGTGTAGATCTACCTTTCCTGGGATTTTTGAAATATTAGAGTTCAGGAGGACAAATTTCTACCAGTTTAGGAGCCACCAAAATGGGCAGATCTAGTATCTTATTTTCTTTATTCTAGTATTTATAATAATGAAGGATTGATTGGGAATATATATCCTCCTGTGTGCAATAGAGTCAGTGCCCCTTGGTCTTTGGTCAAGAGTAAAGAATGGTTTATATGTAGAAGGAATAGTTGGGACATGACCCCCTTTTCTCTGACACCTGCTACATCTACCATGTGCTTCATTTCCTGGCTCCAGTGGTCACCAGACACTTCTATTCCATCATGAGTAGTCCTACCCAAGCAGAGATGACCGAATGGGAGGTGCGGGCAGGCGATCGACTGAGGCTCACAAATAAGTAGAACTTAGTTGTACTTAAAATGTTTTGTGTGTTTTCTTATATTTACTATAAAATATGTAAGTAGATTTTTTTTCCAAAAAAAGCTTTTTTGATCTGGTTGATATATTTGTGTACATATATGTACAATGAACCCAGTGAGAACATTTTTTCGGGAGCACATGGGTCAGTGACTACTTTTCACAGCTCTACAGCTCTTCACAGATCCTTCAAGAGTTGTATTCTGAATGTGATAGTTACAATAACTGGCTGGAAGAGAAATTGCTTTCTGGAATGCACCAGTTGGAAAGCATAATATCTTCTTATTTATTACTTTTTAGAAATATTTTATTTATTTAGAACATGAGCAGAAGGGAGGGACAGAGGGAGAGGGAAAGGGAGAGCGAGAATCCCAGGCAGACTCCCCGCTGAGTGTGAAGTCCTACTCAGGGCCTGATCCCAGGACCCTAAGACAGTGACCTGAGAATCAAGAGTCGGACGCTCAACTGATGAAGCCCTCCCAGGCACACCATAATATCTTCTTACAAAGTACTGGCCAAAGTTGCATCCCACCCCTTGCTGCTCTTGGGCTGATTTTGCCCTGTCTCGTCGTGACTTATCCTGGCCTCACTCCCAACAGATGCCAGGTCCCCAGATCAGTGTCCCTGGGGCTGAGCTGGCTTTTGAAATGTGGCCATTTTTATAAGTTTAGGAAAGAGTATACCATTTATTTAATTCTTCATTCATTCAACAAACATGTACTTCCTGTCTACTGTGGGCCAAACACTGTATTAGGGTCTGGGACTACAGAGATGAGCAAGACACAGTCCTAGTCTTCTGAAAGTTTCCAGGTTTGTTGGGAAGACTCGCAGGTCATCAGGTAAACACTGGAAGGGAAACTGGAGCGATAAGGACCACTCCAGGGACAGCAGTCAGGGAGCGGAGCAGGAAGGGGGAACTTCAGTGAGTCTGGCCTAGAAAGCTGGCTGGGGGTCAGCCAGATGAAGACTGGGGCATGGGAAAACATGATAAGAAAGGAGACTGGAACTGCAAGTATTTGAGATGTTGCATGAAGGTCACTAATTTCGCCCTGGGATCTGTAAATACAAGGCGTGGAGATACTTAAGCTAGTCCCAATATTAAAAAACAATGTAAACAGTGACAAAGATAAGACATCATCATTCCGTCACCCAAGCTATGAGCTGTTTTTCCGACTGAATGTGCCCACTTTCACTGGTGTCTGGTGTCTCAGCAATGGCTTCTCCTGAAGGTGACTCATCCTGTTAAACAGTTTCATCTGAGTTAGTGGGGACGAGCAGCCATTGTGAGCAGGCACTTTTCTTCCCATACTTTTCGACTATGGTACCTTAGTGTCATTGTTGATGTTGATTCTGTTCCATAGTATTCGTTGTTTTCTTTTGTACCTACAAACGTTCTGAAGTGTTTGCACTTATTTTGTAGGATTTAATCTCATTTGACATTTTAAAAATTGTGGTGAAATGTTCATATAAATAAAATTGACCATCTTAACCATTTTCAAGAGTATAGTTCAGTGGCGTGAGGTCCGGCGACATAGTTATGCTATGGTCACCACCAGCCACCCCTACTAACTCCCCATTCTTCCCTTCTCCCATCCCCTGGAAACTCCCCTTCTATTTTGCCGTGAATGTGGCTACTCTAGGTACCTCATAGAACCATTTTACATTTTAAGCTTTTTGGCAGAATGGCTGTCAGACTTGAAATGGTGCTGGAGGAAGATTTTACAAGATGAATTTGCTGAAATTTTTAATACATTTAAGTGTTCTGCCCACAGATTTTTAATCTTCCGTGAATACGTAATTTATTCTGAAGCTGGCTTTATCAATGTGTTTCAAGTTATCATCCATGGGGTCAAAACTTTTAGCCTGATAAAGACTACTGAACAATTAGGATGGCATAGTAGTACTATAAATTAAGTCATGATCCTATCTCATCTAAGTTGATTGGATCTTCCCTCTATATGTAAAATTAAGTGTCTCCCAGCTAAAACAATTTTATTCAATATTCCTTAGCACAACTTTGTTATTAGCTCCCTTAATGCCTGAAAGACGATGAGTAATATTATGATGTATTTTTATAATCACTCATTTTATGCATTTCTGAAGATAGTAAAAATAACACTTTATTTCACTCACAAATATCTGAGAAATAAGACTTTATACTTTAATTTATAAAAGTTCTTAATTTAAGCAGTAAAAGTGACTCTGAGGAATAAAGATAGGTAACTATAGCTTATATTGTCCTAAACCTTTGTGAAAAATATTACACAGTAAGATTATAGACATCCTCTTAGATTATAAATAATTTTATTGCTAAAAAATAATTTTATTGCTAAGTTATCCATGTGAAAATTTAATTAATAAAAATTATACACTGCGATAAAAATGATCTCTATAATGGCAAAATTTAGACTTTTACAGCTTTTTGCTTTCAGTATGATGCCATCTTTGCCAGAATGATTTGAACAAGGCCTTCACTCTTAGAACTAATTTCTTTATAGGAATTCTAGTTCTTAGGTTGCAGTAAAGACAGAGGAACCTCATTAATTCTCACTTTGCTAATCCATAAACCCTATAATTTCCACCCAAATTCCTCAGCAATATCATTTTACTTCACAGGAAACATTTTATAGCTAGGAGCTCTAGGAAAATCTCAAATCACTAAGAATTCATTACTTTTGCCAAATATACTACAGGCCATTCACTAGCTGACTATCATAAAGTATTATGACTCAACTATATTTATCTAAATAAACTAGTAAAGCAAATATCTTGATTCCAAACTCGGATGTAAAAAAATTGTGCTGTGCAGATATGTTCACATATCCCTATACATAAAAATATATATCATGTGGTAGGTTATTATAAATACTAGCCCCTAATGAATTACGTTTTCTTGTATGCGTAGCCTTTGCTATGCCTTCAATCAAGATGTAGAGTACGTTTTTCCATCCTTTGACTAACGGGCTGGCTTGGTGACTTCATTTGACCAATAGAATATGGCAGAAGTGACATCGGGTAACTTCTGAAGCTGGCTATCAGCTTCTGAAGCTGGCTACCCAAGACTTGTGTGTTTATGAACTCAGGATGGAGGACCTTCTGGAGAGAAAAGCCCAGGTGAAGCCAACCTGTCAGTTGATTGCAGCCCAGGAGAGAACAGCAGCAGAATTCTCCAGCCAATCCACAGAATAATGAGATAGAATCCACTGTGGTTGTTTGAAACCACTAAGTTTTGGAGTGTTTTGTTGTATAATAATAAGTAACAGATACAGAAATTGGTGTCTGGCAGTGGGTATAACTGAAGCAAACCCCAAGACATGTGCCCTGGCTTTGGGACGGGGTTGGTGGAGACAGAAAGGAGAGCATGGAGTTTTGTAGCAGAAGCTGGAAGCGCATTGAAGGAATCGCTAGTGGAGGCTGGAAGGGAGTGACCCACATTTGTGTGCGTTGGACAAGATGATGCTGTGGGGACGAGGGTTGTAGAAAATGTGCTTGATGACCTTGTGCCCTTGGCCACGGCAAAATGTTAAAAGTGTCCACTGGCTTTTGTTTTTGTTTTTTAACTTGGGAAGACAGAAATAAATAGAAGAATGAAGTATTTAGTTTATAACTAGAATTTACAGGAAATATAGAAAAGCCTGGACATTTATATTTAGAAAATAAAATGATTTTCCATTTCTAGTGTCTCCAGTTGGCAAAAGATTCTCAAAATAGAAACAGACTCAAGGTAAACATTGAATCAAGGATGTGGCCACAGGATCTTTGCTATGATTTCTGAAAAATTTAAGGAGGTGCCTAAATAACCCTCTCAGCCAGACACACAGTTTTCTAAGAATCCTAAGGGCATCAAACCACAGCAATTTGACATGTCTAACGTACAGACAGGCATGTCTTGAAAGGAATGATGGATGTGTCTCTTTGGGACATGGAGAAAAACAGTATAAAATTCACAGGAAACCCACAGAGGTTTTGAGAGTATTGAATTTAAGAGAGCCGTGTCAGTTTGGACTGAAAGGGACAGGTCAAAATGAAAATAAGGCCTCTGGGCTCCCAACTTTCTATGGACAGGAAGATGACTAAGAATGCTTCTTAGCTGCAAGCATGGGTCTGTTCTCAGAAAAGGAAGCTTCAAACATGTGGTGTCTAGCCAGATTTCAAAATTGTTAGGGGCCAGTGACAGTTCTGTGCCTCTCTTTCTCCTATTTTTTTTTTTTTAAGTAGGCTCTACATCCAGCATGGAGCCCAACATGGGGCTTGAATTCACAATCCTGAGATCAAGACCTGAGCTGAGATCAAGAGTCTGATGGTTAACCACCTGAGCCACCTGGGCACCCTTCTCTTTCTCCTTTTTAAATGGGAGTGTCTATTGCAGTTATCTTATTCCTCTCTTTCTATCTGGGCTTGACTTGCCTGGAATCATGATCTCTGAGTCTGATGCTGGAGTTGGGTGAGACTTTGGGGAATTTGAATGTGAATCACTGGGCCCAAAGGCAAGACCGTGGTACAATAATATGTACAATAATGGCCCCCAATAAATCATGCTTTCCTGTGTTCATGCTTCTTTACAATGTGACTTCGCTGCTTCTCCCATCGAGAGGTCTGCTTCCTCACTCTGTTAGTGTGCCCTGGCCTTCTGACTTGCTCTGACCAATGGAAATAGCTTGAAGGACATGGTACAACTTTGGAGGCTGAGGCTTAAGAGGATTTAGAGCCTCTGCTTTTGTTGTCTTGAACATCTGAGATCAGATGAAGAAGCCCAGCACAAAAGGCCATGAGAGGGAGAGACTCAGCTGTCTCAGTCATCCAAGATGAGCACATGCCCTAGTTGGTCTACCAGTGATTATGGTTGTATGAGTTGGCTCAAGTGATAGCTGCAGAAGACCTGCCTGGCTAACCTGTGGGATCATGGGAAATAGTAAGCTGCTGTTGTTTTGAGCCCGTAGGTTTTGGATGGTTTGTTTGTCACCAATATATAACCAATAAACTAGAATTTAGTGCTTATTGATGAGACTAAAGCATTTCCTTAATGATTATGGGGGGTATAGTCATGCAGCTCCTCACTACGTGGTGTGGGTGACACAAAGTTCTCCTTGGCTGTTGAAAGGCAAGTTAAAATTAGGAAGCCTCAAGAAGAAAGGACCAAAGACACATAGAATATCATAGGGTCCCACTGAGTGGCTTGGGAACTGCAACTTTAATCTTAGAGGCTGTCTTATTACCAAGTCAAGCAAAGATTTTGCAGTTAAATTTAACTGAAATCACTCTAGAACTTACTATGTTTTTAATAAATAACTTTATTTTTTAGAGTATTTTTAGGCTTTAGTGGAAAGCACAGAGATTTCCCATATATTCCCTAACCCTACACCTACTCAGCCTCCCCCACCATCCACACCCAGCAACACAGTGGTAACATTTGTTATTCTCAATGAACCTACCTTGACACACATTACCACCCAACGTCCATAGTTTATATTAGGGTTCACTTTTGGTGTTGTATATTCTATGGTTTTTGACAAATGTTGACATGTGTCCACCATCACAGTATGGTACATTAGGGGTTTGTTGCCTTAAAAATCCTCTGTCCTCTGCCTATTCATCCTTCCCTCTCTCCAGCCCTCCTTTGGCAACTGCTAAACTTTTTACTGTCTCCATAGTTTTGCATTTTCCAGAAAGTCGTATAGTTGGAATCATATACTCTGTAGCCTTTTCAGACTGGCCTCTTTCACTTAATTATGTGCATTTCTTTTAATTGATAGATGGATTTCTTTTGAATGCTGAATAATATTCTATTGTCTGGATGTACCACAGCGTATCCATTCATCTACTGAAGGGCATTTTGGTTGCTTCCAAGTTTTGGCAATTATTGATAAAACTGCTATAAATATCCATGTGCTCCAGGTTGTTGTGAGGACACAAGTTTTCCCTTACTTGGGTAAATAGTGGGGGGCATGATTGCTAGATAATACAGTAGAAGTACACTTAGTTTTGTTAGAAACTGCCAAACTGTCTTCCAAAGTGGCTGCACTGTTTGCACTCCCTCCAGCGTGAGCGCCACATTCCCCCTAGGATTTGGTGCTGTCAGTGTTTTGGATTTTGGCCATTCTAATAGATGTATGGTGTGTACTTAATTTTTGTTTTAATTCGCATTTCTATGATGACATATGATGTGGAGCATCTTTTCGTACACTTCCTTGGTATCTGATTATTATTATTGTTGCTATTATTTTTAATAAACTGTTATCAGTCAGATCAATTAAGAATATGAAATATAAACATTTTTGTTTAACCTTCACTCATTGAGTTTCCAACACGCTTCCTCTCCTAATATAGGTGTGAGTTTTGACCTGTATCATTTTCCTGGTCATTGAAGAACTTCTTTTAACATTTCTTGCAAGGCAGATCTACTGGCAACAAATTCCCTCAATTTTTTTTTCAGGAAGTCTTTATTTTTCTTGCACTTTGGAAGGCTAATCTCAGAGAGAATAGAATTCCAGATGATAGGGTATTTTTGTTGTTGTTGTTTTTGTTTTTGTTTTCTTAATACTTTAAAGATTTCACTTTATTTCCCTTCTTGCTTGCCTGGTTTCCAAGGAGGAGTCGGATACACTTCTTATCTTTGCTCCTTGACAGGTTAAGGTATTTTCTTCCTGGGGCTTCATTGGAGGCTTTTATCTTGGATCTTCTGAACTTGGAATATGCTATGCCGAGGTATAGGTCTTTTTGTATTTGTTTTTGTTCTTGCGTTTATCATGCTCAGTGTTGTTGAGATTTCTGTGCCTGTTGTTTGGTGTTTGACATGAATTTGGGGAAATTTTCAGTCATTATAGCTTCACATATTTCTTCTGTTTCTTTCTTTCTTCTCCTTCTGACATCCCCATTATACATTAAGTTACAGCTTCCGTAGTTGTCCCTTAGTTTTTGGATGCTCTGTTCTATTTTTATTCAGTCTTTTTTCTCTTTGCTTCTCGGTTTCTACTGTTATATCCTCAAGCACAGGGATTCTTTCAGCCGTGTGCAGTCTGCTAACGAGCCCATCAAAGGTATTCTTCATTTCTGGCACAGTGTTTTTGATCTTTGTACTATCCATCTGTCCTTTTGTGTTGTCTACATTTTCTGTCAGATCCCTTAGCATATTAATCACAGTTTCAAAAAACTCCTGGGCTGATAATTCCAACATTGCTATAACATCTGACTCTGGTTCTGATGCTCTTCATTCTGTGTGGGTTGGTTTTTTTTTGGGGGGGGTTGTTTGTTTGTTTGTTTGCCTTTTAGTATGCCTTATAATTTTTACTGAAAGGAGGACATGACGTACCGGGTGAAAAGAATTGCACTAAATAGGCCGTCAGTGCTGTGGGGAGAAGGCACGGGGAAGAGAAGGGCTCTGTAGTCCTGTGACCAGGTCTCAAGGTTTTAGTGAGCCTGTTCCCCTGGACTGTGAACTTCACCCGTGTGCTTCAGTTTCTTCTCTATTTAAGTGGGACAGGATGGCTGGAGAAGGCTACAGTTGGCAATCTCTCTCTCCACCAAGTGTGTTATGCTCTGATAAAATAGGTTGTCCTGACGGCAGGCCTTGTTGAAAACAACAGAATGCGTGGGGCACCTGGGTGGCTCAGTCTGTTAAGCATCTGCCTTTGGGTAGTGATCTGGGGTAGAGCCCCCACCTCCAGTCAGGATAACCTGCTTAGCGGGGAGCCTGCTTCTCCCTCTCTTGCCCACTCTTGCTCTTCTCCTGCTGGAATCGTGGGGGACCATGTTTCTCTGGTATTTACTCTGAGGATCTAGTTGAGCTGCTGGAGGTGAAACTCACAGATGTGTGGGTTCCTTCTTATGACGGGGCCCCCCTGGAGTTTTTAACTTTGAGATTTGCCCACACCAAGACTCTGGCTATTCATCAATTATGGTTCAGGTTTTCCTGTGCTGGCTCTGGTTTCTGTATTGGTTTCTGCTGTGGCAAGTCATGGTTCTCTGTTTTTCCATTATCTGTCTCTCTAGTTCTGGTGGCAGTCGTTTGCTGTGAGAACTCCCTTCTATGATAGATCTAAGAATTGCTGATTTTTTAATTTTTTTCCCCCACATTTTACTTGTTAGGACAGAATGGCTACTTTTAGCTCCTTATATGCCGAACTGGAAACCAGAGGTCCTCTTTATTAACTCTTTGACCCTTGACAAATAACTTAATTGTTCTGGACCTCAGTGTCCTCCTCTGTAAATGAAGATCACAAACCTCAGATGGCATGAATGTTGTGAGAATTAGATCAGGTACCGAATGTAAATCCCTGGTATAGTTGCTTGATAAATGGCAGCTGTGGTTGGGGTGACTCTCTTCTCTGAAACCCAACATTTCATTTGGGCAGACCTGTGAGACTCGAGGCATGGTCTATGCTCTTGACTCAGTGCCGTCTACCACCATTTTCGGCTTGTTCTCTAGGTTATTGGAGGGTGGTGGATAAAAGGTATGTGCCTCCTACAGCAAGAGTGTCTCCCCAGCTATTCTTTGTAACATCGACTTCTGCTAAACCTCAGCCACCGGCCGAACATCCCACTGTGGGTGGGAAGGCGTGAGCTCCCTCCCCTTGGACCAAAGGCTTCGGGTTAACCATGAATCTAAGCTGCAGAGACACAAATAGTGACAGGGCTGCAGCAAAGCATGGAACAATTTATAGAGCATGGAAAAGACTCTTGAGTTTCCCCATTGGTATTTAAGCCACATCTAAGGCTCACACAACAATCACTGTCAGGCACATTATCTTTGAATAAAAGGACAAGAAAGTATAATACAGTCTGCCATTCAGTCGAACATTCTTGTTTTTAACATTTTCCGTTTTTTATTTTTCTCACTACTTGACAATATCATGATTTCTTCCTCCAGGGGATGAAGCTACAGGCCCCTGCCTCTTTTCCAGCTCGGCTATTGAGGTTCTGTTATAACCCTCCGGAGACTGCAGACACATAAACCTTTTCTTTTTTAAGGCTGCACACGTGGACCTGGTTTCCATTCATCTTTCTTCCAGTCTGGTCCCGGATGGTACTGAGGACAGGCCCTAAGATCTCACTAATCTTGAGAATTAGGTTGAAGCTTCAGAGCTCGTGATTGTAGAGTCAAATCATGCAGACTTGGCGAAGCAGACCCTGCCAAGCGCCCCTATTATCTGAATTAAAAAACATGGTGCCTGGTTCCAAGCTGTGTGCTCATTCCAAAAACTGCTATGTTTCTTGGCATCCTTTAGCTCTTAGGTCATCATAGTTTAAAATACAGCTTTGCCTTCTCCTGTTAACACCTAATATAAGACCCTGTGTCATTTTGGAAAAGCACTGTCAATATTATGGTACTTTCTACTTGGAAAATGAAAAGAAAAAACTGACGATTTCTCCCTAAACAAGCCAGGGCGCAAGTAAGCAAGCAGACTTAGTGTTCATATTAATATTACATGATTTTTCAAGTGAAAGAATTTCTCAAGATCAAAATGCATTTAAAAAAAATTACCATTTTGTATTTAGGCCCGGTTTGTTGTTTATTTTGCAACTTTAATGCCCACTAAAGGAGCGGGGTGGTTTTGTGCTTGTCAGAGAGGGCGTGGCTTACCAGAAGTTGAAAAGACGACGGTTGATTTCAGTTTTATTATAAATTCACCGCTCATCTGAAGCGATGGTTGATGCCTATGTCTTCTTTGAGCGAGAAGCCAAGGCACAGGCTGCGGGTTCATTACAGAAAAACACCGTACATCATAAAACTCTGCTCTATAAATTGATTTGGCCACATTTCTGGATTTGAAGGGAACTGGGAGGGAGCTCCGGGGCTGCGGAGAGTGCAGAGGAGTCAGGGGCATGAGAGGCACAGTGGGCTGGGCTGACGTTGGCTTTGAGGAGCCAGGGAGGGGCCTGCATGGTGGTGGTGGGGGTGCCGCCCACTGATATGCATTGTACTAAGGATAATAACACTTCCTCCAGCCCCTCAGCCTATTGCTGCCTTTTCCTCCATCAAAGGGTTTTTCCTCAGTGCCTACTAGGTGCTCTGTGCTGCGAGGAGTCAGGAAATGTGGTGCAGGAAGTGACTAATGCGTGAAATAATGACCGTGCGAGGCCATGCATCATTCTGTGTGGAATAGAGCTGTAGAGCTGAGAAGGAAGAGAAAGGTGCCGTCTCTCATGGTTTTGCTCACATTGGGCCTTGGCAATGAGGCTTTGCCGACCAACCTTCTGTGTTATTTCTGCTTGACCCCTGGCTGCTTCCCCTAGTATGTCCCATCGCCCCTACCAGGCTCTCCTGTCTTTTTAATTTTTTGTCTGCTTCTGACTCCCCAGGGTCTAGAACAGTGCCAGTGACTTACAGGCACTTAACAGGTGTGTGTGGGATGAATGGATGAAGGAGAGATCAGGGAGGGAATGGGTAAGGAGAGGGGGAAGGGCTTCATTACCTTTACAGTGAGGGCTTGGGTGTCGATGACTGGGCATTGCTCCACAGATTAAAAGTCCAGGGAAAATCCTGCAGACCTCTGGTCCTGTCTTCTTGAAAGACACATTGAGCCTCCAAGGATGCCATTTTGTGTGTAACTGAACCTCTTCCTTGGCACAATGAGACATCACTGGTTGGGCAGTCACCCCTGGCCAAGAGACCAAGGAGGAGTCCACAGANGTGGGTTGACAATCTCGTGGCTCCTTTCCTTCCGGAGCGAGCCACTGTCAGAGATGGCTCGCCACTCTTGGTCACTCGAATGACAGCTGCTCAGGGCGCGGGGTGGGGACTTTCAGGGTAGAGTGAGGCTGGCACTAAAGCTGTGGGAGGAATCGTCCAATGTGCTGGTCGTTCCCCAAAGTTGGCTGCCTGTTAGGGTCTCTGGGGAGCTTTTAAGAAACCCTGGGGCCTTGGCCTCCGCCCCTCCCCCAGATTCTAACCTGACTGGTCCGTAGGAAGGAGGGGCTCAGGCCCCGTGGTTGGTTTACAAGCTCCCCGGATGATGCTAATATGCAGCCAGTGTTAGAGCCACCAACAAATCTACTTCTGTCGTTCTATTTGTGAGGGAACCCAGGCCCAGAGAAATCAAGCCACTTGTCTGAAAGTGGCAGGCTATTATTCCCTTCAGAAATACACCAGAGAATCTGTGAAGAATTTCTTTGGGTTGACAGTTTTCACTTGGCCTGATTCCGTGGTGGATTAAATTAATCAATGCTAGATGATTAAGTCATAGATCACACCAAGTGTTTGAGAGGCGGAAGGGACCTATCTGGCTGCTGGGAGGACGGGTGAGGCCGGCTACAGGTGTGTGTATCATAGGGATGCACACGTCACGGAGACCCCAGATACATGCCAAGGAGCCTTCCCAGGGGCCGGGAATGAAGGGTTGAACACAACTGACGTTTCAGGGTCGAGAAAGGGCAGTGTCGTGGCTTTGTTGTTTTGTGGAAAGCCTGAGTGCAGAGCCCATCGACCCGTCTACGGCTGGCTGGGGCAACTGATGCTCCCACAGAGCCCTCTCATCCAGTCAGCGACGGTTAAAAAAAAATACTGATTCTATGTTACCCACAAAAGCAAAGGGCGAAAGCTCTGGAGAACCCAGAGGAGCGAGGGAGGCCCCCTGCCAAGGTTGTTTCCTTCTAGAGCTAATGGGACATGAAGCAGTGGGTCTACCCTGAAGTCAGGTGGGTGTGCGGCTGAGCATCTTCGTTCTTGTTTTTATCGTTCTCTGCTTTCGTAGCTCCTGGTCCCTTGGCCGTTCTGTGGGAAGGGACTGTGGTCGTCCCCACTGAGGGCAGCTGCCCTAAAAAGGAGCTGTGGTCCGTGGTTAGCGCCATCAATATTCCAGATCACCTGGAGGGTACCGAGCAGGGGGAGAAAGAGGCAACATTCTGTTTCTTGGGGAGGGGGATTCATTCAGAGACATTCGTTACGTTCTTAATTCATGCCCTGCTAAGCTTGGGAAGAAGGCTGTGGTTGTTTTAGATATGACCAGAAAAAAAAAAATCAAAAGCAATGAGCTGGACAGGAGAGAATAAATGCATATCTTTCTCCCTTTCTCTTTGTGGATGTAATTATTGGGGAAAGGAAGCCCTGTCTAAGAACCTGATCAGACCCAAAGAACACACAAACTACAATTTCCTAGCAGGGTGTTTTTTGTGAAGTTGAGACAGATGGTTAGGGAGAGGTGATTGCTATTTCTAAAGGACAGTTTTAGGATACAGCATCCTTGTTTTTATAGACCTGGTAACCCACTGGGGAGACATAGACATACAACATGCAAACTATAAACTACACACACATGTGCGTGCACACATACACACACACACACACACACACACACACACACTTCCCCTTAAAGTACTGATAATTTCAAGGAAGAAAAATGAAGTAGGATAAAAGTTGGAGGATATTGTAGGTAGACTGGTTAGGGAAGACTCTGGGGGTGTGCTGAGTGGAGACTGAAGGAAGTGAGGGAATCGGTTACATGGAGTCTGGAACAGCTTGCTGGGCAGAGGGAATAGCAATGACAAAGGTCCTGGGGATGAATGAGTAGCATCTGGTGTGATGTGAGGTAAAGAGTGCAGTGGTAGTGGTTGGGCAGTCACCCCTGGCCAAGAGACCAAGGAGGAGTCCACAGAGGTCGTGACATATGGACTAGCCTTGTAGGAGTCAGAGGATTTCAACGGCCCAGGGGCCAAGCTCTCCAAAGGGAAGAATAATGCCCTGATATGCATAAAGCCTTACACCTGGGAGATGTTCAATGGTATTTATGGAATAAGTGAACAGGTGGAGATGAGGAAGGCATGGCAGACAGGGGATGTTGTGAAGAAAGATATAGAAATGAAAACGTGAGGGTCATATTCAATGGATGGTAGGGTTTGGTTGGAATATTGGTGATGTAAAAAAACTGAAAATGTCATGACATGAAGAACGCAGATTGAAGGCCTGTTAATAAAGGACAAAAATACAGGGCGCCTGGGTGGCTCAGTAGGTTAAAGCCTCTGCTTTTGGCTCAGGTCATGATCTCAGGGTCCTGGGATCGAGGCCCGCATCGGGCTCTCTGCTCAGCAGGGAGCCTGCTTCCCCCTCTCTCTGTCTGCCTCTCTGCCTCCTTGTGATCTCTCTCCCTCTGTGAAATAAATAAATAAAATCTTTAAAAAAAAAAAGGACAAAAATACTAAATTCTGAGTTTGGCCTGTGTTTTAGAGGCAAGTAGGAATCATGGTGGGTTTTTGAGTAGTGGAACTTCACACACCAAAATAGAACATACATGAAGAAGAGTAGGCTGAATGTTTGGGAGAGAGAATGGAAGTGGAAAGCTGCTACATTTCCTCCAGGGATGACATGGAGTTGAGCTTGGGTTGTGTTTCTAGTGATAGAAAAATGAGACTCTACACATATAATTGCTAGTATTTGGTGACTGGTAAGATGTGGGATGGAAAGTGAGAGATGGAGTCAAGGATGCCCAATGTTTCTAGTCTGATTGACCGGGAAAATCATGGTATTATTCATAGGAGAACAGAAGGAAAAATGATATTGTCTTAGCCTGGGCTGCTCTAATAGAAGACCACAGACTGGGTAGGCTGATAAACAACAGAAATACATGTCTCCCAATTCTGGAGGCTGGTGCCAGCATGGTTGGGGTCTGGGGAGAGCCCTCTTTAGGGTTGCTGACTGCCCACTTCTGGTATTCTCCCATGGTGGAACGAGGACCACAGAGTTCCTTGTCCTTTTTATGAGGTCATACATCCCATGTCTGAAGGCTCTACCTTCATGACCTAAACCTCCCAAGGCCTTACCTCCTAATACCATCCCAGTGGGGGTAGGGAGCCAACATACAAATTTTAGGGGGACACAAACAGTCTGTAGCAGATACGGGATGATTTTAAGGTGGCAACAGGACATGAAGATGTTTGATGATTAGAGAACTGGAAAGCAGGGATGAGGCACAGGGGGGAGTTTGGAGCCTCTGTGTTGAAGAGATAAAGGAACTACTGAGGTAAGTGTTTTAGGAAATGGGAAGAGAAAAGGGACCAGGATAGAAATATACGAGTGCTCATCTTTAAGGATTAGAACGAACCTGGGAAGGAGAGTCAGACATGCAGCAGAAGGGGCAGAAGTTCATGAGTCTAGGGATGCAACGGATTGGAAGTTTCAAGGGGGGAGGGGGACCATGGTGTCAAGTGCTGTAGTCTATAAGCATTTCTGGAATTAGAAGTCACAGCAGAATTTTGGGAGATGTGTCAGCTAATTATTAGCTGTGTAGCTAAGACCTTTCTCAAGGGGAACCAGCCTATCTTCTTTCCAAAGGCTCTGGGTTGGTGAACTAGTTCAAAGCTAGGAAACGGTTGAGGGGCTACGAATCTCTAGTGTGATGATTTGACTCAACTTCTTGTCACCAGATCTAAATCTAGTAGGTGGTATCTCTATTTATGTTCTATGGATGCCAAGATCAATGAGTCAATGCCAAAGATTTTGATGGTCAAATTGTTATGACTCTTGTCCTAGCTTTGCTGCCCATTATGGTAACCTGGCTAACCTCATCTTTACAATTAAGAACCCCTGCTACCCCAGGACCCCAGTGAATTTGCTAGTTTGATGGTAGCAATTCCCACTGGCATTCTTGGCCTGCAGATTAGAGCCACCACAGAGCTCTTCAAGGATGCCAGGGCTGTCCTCATAAATTCATTTCTCACAGTCTTGGTGAGGGAGGGACTCCGAACTTCAGGCAGGCATAATTAGGGAGTGAGAGAACAGGTCAGATATGGTAAGTCCACTCTACAATCCGGATCTTCCACAGCCTCCAGATATCTTCTTTTGTTTACCAAGGAAGTTCTGGCATTTCAACTTCACTCAGAATAGGTCACTTTCATTTCTGTGTTCCAGGAAACCAATGACACAAACTTTTAGAATCGTTCCCAGCTGCTTGAGTGAACACATTAAATCTAGAATCTTTGCTCAGTGCACCCTATCAGCAAATTTGGCCCAGTCCAATAATTCCCTTCCATCCTGAACCAACACCTGTAGGGTTCATTCCTAAACACATTTCCCAGGATGCTGTTGATAAAAGTTCATGAAATGTTTGTACTTTTGGTGTGTAATACACCTCTTCATTGGTCACATGTTGTACTCTAGATCCTGAGACCTGCTGAGATTTGTGTGTGGTCAGAGGTCTAGAAGCATGGAGAGTCATATGGGTAGGTTGTGGGGAGGATCCTCTATTAGGAAATTGTCTCACAGGAGACAGGAGGAACTTGGAAAGAGAAAACTCAACAAGGAGGAAGGGCTGCTTCCACTGACAAATAAGGTTTGGCAGAAAGTCTCCTTTTCAGGGTACTTATCAATGCTCTGATATATTTTTTAAAATTACCATATTTTTTTAACATAACGAAACATGAGCTCCTTCAAGATTGCAAATTCAATTTGTTTTGTGATTCATCAATCCTTAAGACTGGCTCTTCCTTCCATCCTTCCTTCCTACCTATCTCTCTCTTTTCTTTCTTTCTTTCTTTCTTTCTTTCTTTCTTTCTTTCTTTCTTTCTTTCTTTCTTTCTTTCTTTCTTTCTTTCTTTCTTTCTTTCTTTTCTCTAGAAATCTTGGCTACAGGAGAAAGGAGCTCTGTTAGGGCAGTCCTAGAAGCTTTCTGGTCCTTTCCTCAAACTTCAAACTGGGATTGAGATGCCTCAAATTTATTCTCTCTCTCTCTCTCTCTTTTTTTTTTTTTGGTTAAGTTTTCTAGTACTCTTCAAAGCAACCAATTCTGTTATATTCCTTATTTGCACTAAAATCTAGGATAGCAGCAACTACTTGATCATGAAAATCCTTGTCTTCTTGATAACTACAAGTATTTCAGTTGACAATTTAATGAATATTTAGCTATTGCATGCCACAGGCTACTAATGTCCCTCTTGCCACTGGTGACAGGGCCGTAAATGCCTTTAAATCTAATCATATTGGAGAATCAAGTCTCCATAAGCCAGTTCCAAGTCAAGGAACCCATCTTTGAACTTCTCTTCCCCTGGAGTCACTTCTAGTACCAATATGTACATCAAATATGGTCTAACTAGAGATGCAGAACCACTATTGAGGAGCACGCATATGGGATTTCTTATAGCAATTGGACCACATAGAGAAGTCCATGCAAGTCTGTTCCCTCTGGGTCCAGTGGGGGCCAGAAGTTGGGAAGAAAAATGGGATATGAGCAGGGGGCATTGAGGGCAAACTGGAACTTGTGAAGAGAAACCAATCCCACAAAGGCCAATTATAACCTGCATCTGTCACTGCCTTCAACCTTGATGACACAGATGACATGCAGAGCCACGGTCCTTAGCCATGGAGCTATATGTGTGCTTGGCCCAGGACCCCGAGCTCCCGCAGGGAGAGGAGCTGTGGGCCCCAGGGCACCTCTGACAACACACTGAGCCGGCAGGCCCTAGGCCCTCCCCTGATTGCCATCAGGGCGTGACCCTGCTGCTTCCCTCCTGCCTAAAAATCTCAGGCAGGCTTTTCTGAGGGGCCAGCCCTCACTTCACCCAGAACTGTGCAGGTTAGCCAATTCTGGGACTTGTAGTTCCACTTGGCTTTGTTGTCATGTTACGAAATACCCACGAGAGAAAATTCTGTTAAGGTGGGATCTTTGCAGTACGCTTACGGGTGAGTGGGAGGGGAGGACGCGGGCGCCACGAGGGCCCACGTGCTCAGCGTGTGCGGACACAGAAGGCAGAGCTGAAGGGGGTGTTCCCCAAACTTGCCCTGTCAGGCAGACTCCCAGGCCTTGTCTCAGACCTGATAAGTCACTATCTAGGGGAAAGTGTCTGGGAGTCTTTATCATTAACAGGGGCCCAGGTGACTCTGATGACTGAGCAATTTTGCAAACCTGCTTACGAAGAGGGGCAGGGGTAAAAGGATGGTTTTAAATGTTTTATTCATCAATTTACTGCATTTTTTAGCATGTGAGGGGAGCGCAGGTTTGTAGGCAGAGTGGAAGAGCCAAGGGTAGGACAGAAGAAGGGGCAGGAGGGGATCCTGGTTAAATCCAGGTGCACGAGTAGACGAGATGCTTTGGAAAGGAGGAAGACCATTTGTTTTGCCAAAACAAAAGAAAGTCTCCCCAAAGCAGAGATACCGTGCACTGTTGAGCTGAAGAGGGAAGGCGAAAGGAGATTCCCGGAGGAGGGGCTGGAGCTTCTCAGTAAAGTGGGGAGCAAATAAATCTGAGGGAGGGAAAGGGATGGATTCAGACCACAGGGCCGGGTGATGGGGGAGTCGCCTGCAGCTAATACCACCTCTGGGAGAAGGATCCCACCTGGCTGGGCTCTCAAAGTCTGGGCTGGGCTCAAATTGGTTAGAAAAAAATCTAAGCAAATCCTGGATGTTGGGTCTTAGTACAATTCTAGGAGAATGATTCTCCGGCCTCAACTTAGATACTTTATTTTTCTTTCTTTCTTTTTTCCTTTTTCTTTATTTTTAGATTTATTTATTTGAGAGAGAGAGAGAGAGAACGAGCAAGCTTGTGCACAAGAAGGGAGGAGGGGCAGAGGGAGAGGAAGGGAGAAAACTCAGCAGACTCCACTCTAAGTTGAACTCGCTACCTGGAGATCACCACCTGAGCAGGAATGAAGGGTGTGGCTCTTAACCAACTGTGCCACCCAGGTACCCCCATAGTTTCTTTTTCTTTCCTTTCCTTTTCTTTCTTTCTTGTTCCTTTTAAAATAAGATTTTATTTATTTATTTATTTGAGAGAGAAAGAGAGCAAGCATGAGGTGGGGAAGGGGTAGAGGGACAAGCAGACTCTCCGCGGATCATGGAACCCCACCTGCGGCTCCCAGCTGGGCTCGATCCCAGGACCCTGAGGTCATGACCTGAGCCGAAGTCAGACCCTTAACCGACTGGGCCACCCAGGTGCCCCTACTTTATTTTTCTAATAGGGGTTTCACTAACTTTCTACAGGAGCCTAATTTCTTTTCTATATTCCTTACCCTTTGGCATCTGCTAAACAGGAAAGAATCGACGTGGAGGACATCCTCACTCTACCATCTTGGCAGGGTTGATGGGAGTTCAGTCGAGTTGGGTTTTGCTATTTGCGCTTAGAAGGCTATGAAGTTTTTTCTGGCTATTGCCAGAGGCATGACCGTTAGCCTCCACTGAGCATAGTAGTTAGGGATGTGGACCCTGGAGTGCAGCCTGGACCCTGGAGGTGAGCCGGGTGCAAATCCCAGCTCCTGTACTGCTGGCTGGGTTCCCTTGGGTAAGTTTCACTCCAAGTGTCTGTTCTCTCACCTGAAAGTGGGGTGTAATAGCACCTGTGCTGGGGAGGCGCTGGGAGGAGAGAAGGAGCGATCCACGCAAACGTACACAGTGCGCGGCCTGGCACAGGTGCACGCAGACTATTAGCCACAGCTGTCCGATTACTTACGGGGGGTGACGGTCAGGGCCGATCTGGTAAAGAGCCGAGTCTAGATCTGGTTTTAAAACGCATGTATTTGGGATCTAGCTTCCTGGTGGATTTCGTATCTTTGACCTTCCGATGCCCAGACATCTTGGGTAGGGCTGTCTTTAATAATTCAGGCCCTCCCTCTCCCGCCGTCTTGCTTTGCCTTGGTTTGTGTTCTGTTTGCCACCACACAGGGCAGGACTCGGAGCCAAACGGAAGGATCAACTGCAGCCACCCGAAGCAGTCGCGAGCAGAGCGCCTCTCCTCCCTCGGCCTCTGAGCGCCCGGCCCTGCCTCCGCTCACAGCTCCCTCTCCCAGTCCTGCCTGTTCAGGCCTGTTCAGCGTTGAGACTTAACAAAAAACGGATGTGGGCGAACAGGCTCCGCGCCGGTGACCTTGGGGAGGCCTTGGGAGCCTGGAGTATNGGCCCCCCCCCCCCCCCAGCTTGCTGCCCGTCCCGCGGCGGCCGGTGGAATATCAGGGCCCATCAGTCTCTGGTGGGAGACAAAAGGGCAGATGTGGGCAGAGGGAAGATGAGGGGATGATTAATCTGAGCGTTCTTGTTTCCCGAAGCCAAGACTCCGCTCCTGTGCTCCTCGGAAGGGAGAGCGGGTGGTAGTGACAATTCTGGCGGCTCATATGTATGGAACCTCACGGATATTCACACCACAACTCACCTGTGTGATGGAGATAAGAGAATTTTATTAGTTTGGAATTAATTTGGAATTAATGGTTTGTCTTAGTGATGAGTCTTCTTCTTGCTTGCTTTTTTTTTTTTCCTCCTGCTGGGAGGACAGGGAGGCTGTGAGGAATATTTTATGCATTGTAAGGCTGTCTACCCTCTGCTGAATTGAAGAAGAAAAACTTAGAAACCCAGCCGTTGTAAGAGTTCCCTTCTCCCAGAGGCTGGGAACATCCACGTGTGTAGTGCTTTTGATTAGATCTGCTGTTTCGCCCATGGCAGTTATCCATAAAAACACTCTTTTCCTATACACATCATTCGAGCCTCGATACATGATGCGGTTGCTTCTTTCTTTCTTTTTTTCCCATCAAAGCCAAACAGGGTGGTGTTTTTCCTTAGCAAAATCCCCCTCCTTCTTGGCTCCATGCCTGGCTCTTCCCAAGGTGCTTGGAAAGAAAGCGAAAAATTCAGAATCATTTCCTTTTGTTCTTGACTGATTCATGGGTGGAGGGAGAATGGGGTGGTTTTCAGTTTGAAACATAGAACGGTGTTCAAACAGTTTTAAAAAAAATGGTGTTCATTAATCCTCATTGTGTGGCACTGCCCTTTAGTTGCAAGTTCTGTTTTGTCTTTCTCCTTTTTCTTTTTTTATCTGCCTTCGAAGGGCCATCAGCAGCACGGCACCCGGCACATAGTCGGTGTCTGGTAACATACGATGCTGTGATACTTGCTGGTCCCTATGTAATACATAGGGACAATCACATGTAACCTGAGTACCTATGAACATCCATGTGAATTAAACATTTGTGGCCACATTGCTCTATTTCAAAAGCTTTATTCGTGGTGTGCTATGGCATAGATCAATCTCAACTTTCCACACCCCCAAACAAGAGTTATGGAGCAGGAGGAAAATCAAACCTGTGCTTTCTTAATTATAGCATTGGTTTGAAAGCAGCTATTGACCTGTAGCATCTCATTATTTGTCTTTCTGTCCATCCATATATCCATGTGTCCAGTGTAGTCCAGAGGTCAGATAGGAACATAGGCAGAAATATGGCATCTCTATTGTAACCGATAAGAATCTGGCTTGAGTCTGGATGGCTGGAGTCATTTCCAGCAACCACTAGAGAAAGGGAGACCTTTCAGCAAGACGGCTTGGCTGACATCATTATGTGCAAGAGGGGAGATGCTTTCATAAGTATATTTTGATAAAAACTGGGAAAATAAAAAGAAAAGGGGGGATGGAAAAAAACGAGTACTGTCTTCGACATTTCCTAAAAGGAAAATTCATTCTGTTCTCCTCTCCCGTGTAGACTTGCTGCCGTGGAGGAAAAGCCTGTTAAAAGAACGGATTTGTGTGTGGAACAAGGTCATGCACTTATTGGCTTTCTGCTGCACGGCATCAATATACCAGACAAGGAGAATCCGTTTGCTTTCACCATAGCCTTGTGCCGTGCGCAGGGCCCGCAGCACATACATGTTCCCGGATGCCGCCGGTGCCCAAGTACAGAGACGGCCGGGGGGAGGGGCTTCCCCGGGAGCCGAGGATCGCTGGGTGTTGGCTGCGAGACAGACATATGTGACCTGGACACGTCATTACACTTTGCGCAACGAGCGAGGCTGGTGGGAAGGGGCAGGTGAGCCTGTGTGGCCCGGGTCTCTCCGAAGCTGTGTCAGAGATAGATGACTTCCCAGACCTTCCTCGAATTCCTCCTTCTCGCCTCCGCCAATCTGTCCAACCACTGCAGCTTGACTAATATTATTAATTGAGCTGCTCTGACGACTACTATTACTAATATGGCAACACTTCATTTATCCGGCGTCATCAGCGATGAGCTGTTCCACAGAACTACATTTTCCAGCTGACTGAACTCCACTTCTTTGAGCACCCCAATTTAGTTTGTTTTCAGCATTTGGAATAGCTGTCTTTCTAAAATGTTTTAAACACCTGTTTTCTTGCCTAGCTCCCACAAGCATGATGGACGCTTATCTCAGTGATTTGGGAGATTATATCTATATCTATATCTATATCTATATCTATATCTATATCTATATATCTATATCTATCATCTATCTATCTATCTATCTATCTATCTATCTATCTATCTATCTATCTATCAATCAATCTATCTCTATGCTGTGCTATGAAACAGGGCTCCCCCTCAGGCCCCTACAGGCCACTGTGTCCCTAAGTCTGCTTGGCTATCCTGGATGGCCCCACACTGCTGCTCGTTCTGAGTTACAGCAAATTACTTTACTCTTCTCAGCCTCAACTTCCTTTTCTAGAAAAGACAGATAGCAGGGCCTACCTTGTTGGGCCGATGTGAGAATTAAGTGAAATGAAACATGTAAGCCTAGCATGCTGCATGGTACATGGAAAGTGTTCAATTAATGTTAGCCATTCTTTTTTTTTTTTTTTAAGATTGATTTATTTGAGAGCCAGAGGAAAGAGAAGGGAGAGGTAGAGGAAGAGGGAAAGAGAGAATCTTCAAGCAGACTCCATGCTGGGCATGGACCCGACGTGGGGACCCATGAGATCATGACCCAAGTTGAAATCACAAGTTGGATGCTTAACCGACTGAGCCACCCAGGTGCCCCAAACATTCTTACTATAAATGAGGAATTAGAGTCATAACTATCACAACAACAGTAGTACCATAAAGATGACATTGGCACACAAAGATTTTGTCCAACACAGTTTAATATAGTTTACTCATTACCTGGTTGTGCCATCCTGGCTGCTCAGGGGAGGGTAGAAATGCACGGAAGATGGGCGGGGGCCGGCTTCTTTCAGCTCCCTTCTCCTTTCAGAGCCTTGCCCCAAACACTTGTCTGTTGTCTGGACAGTTCAAGCTGATGTTCTTCAGGAAAGCTTCCTTCCTTTTTTAGGCCCAACTTGGGTTAGACACCACCTGTAAACCCTCAGTCCTGTGGACTCAGATTGTTCTGTGGCAATTTCCATTTGTAGGTAGGTTGCTGGTCAGGTGTACTTAAAGGTGGATGTGGGCTTGGACCTATGGGGTAAATTAAGTCAAGGGATGTAAAGACCCATCCAGACCACCCAGTATCTTTCTGGACTTGTCGGTCTGGGATGTGCAGCATAAAAGATGAGGACACATTTGTAATTAGCCCATATGGGAGGGAAGGCAGAGTCGAGCATGCAGAGAGGACCCACTGGGAGCAGAAGTGCAGTGGATAGTACGGTTCCAAAGGATGAGCCATCTCTATCCATGTGTGCAAACTGCTCCCAGGAAGAGGTGTTTGGTGGTACCGAGGGTGAGGGGGTGGACAGGGCCTTGGAGGACTATACCACCACGGGTGGGTAGTGTGGGGCTGTTGTCGGGCACCACCCATCTCCTGCTCCTAGAGGTCATCTTGGGCTTATTCAGTCCTGTGCTCATCCATCAGGCACCTCCTTTGCCCTATAGAGGAGTCTGCCTGCCATCATTCAAGGTCTACTCCTCAGTCATTTCTTTGAATAGCTCGTTAGTCCAAAGCACAGTTGGTGGTTCAAGCTGATTCTGTCCAGAGTTGAAAGCTCTGTTTCTTAGCTTCCAAGTAGAATCTGCATTTAGTCATCCCTGGAGGCTCTTTACATACCATTCCCTCTGTCAACAGCTGGGAATTGAGGTTGGGCTTTGTTTCCGGCATGCCCCCGAGGCTCCTCCCACTTACTGCCCTCTTTTTGCTGAGAGATGTCCCCGTTCTGCAGGGCAGAAATGATGATGTACAGCAGGCCATTGCAAGAGTTCTCGTGCATAATTCCTCTCCACGTCTCTCAGGGATGTGGACTTCCTGGCTCGAGGCACTACTGCTTTGCAACAGGAAAATCACTACGAGAATAACAATTTAATCAACTATTGAAAAGTTCTTTCTTTCACATACTCTGTTACATAATAAATGTGTTTCTGAGAAGTATATAATTGAAATGGTATAAATACAATCATATTTAAAGGGAGCTAGGCTAGGGGCACCTGGGTGGCTCCATCAGTTGAGCAACTGACTCTTGATTTCAGTTTGGGTCATGATCTCTGGGTCCTGGGATTGAGCCCCCTTTTGGGTGCCACCCTCAACAGGGAGTCTGATTGAGGATTTTCTTTCTGCCCCTCCCTCCTCTCATGCCCTCTCTCTCTCAAATAAAGAAATAAATCTTAAAAAAAAAAAAAGGAGCTAAGCTAGTTGTTCACAAACTTATTTGAATGGTAGTTTACCTGGAAGTCCTGATGCTGTGTCCAAAACAGACCCATGATAAGGAGACATAGCCAGTAATATCCTATGAGCCAAGGACAAATTTACTGGCAGAAGGTATGACTAGGCCCTATAAGTACAATAAAAAAACCAGAAGCATAAAGTCTGCAAAAAGATCAGGTTGTCAAATGTGACATAATTGGTTTTATTTATTTATTTATTTGAAAGCAAGAGAGGAAGTGAGTGTGTGCACATGCGGGGAGCGGGGAGGGGCAGAGAGAGAGAGAGAGAGAGAATCTCAAGCAGGCTCCATGCCCAGCACGAAGCCTGATGGGGGGTGGGGAGGGGACTCTTGATTCCATGACCCTGAGACCATGACCCAAGCAGAAATCAAGAGTCAGACACTCAAATGACTGAACCGCCCAGGAGTCCCAGATTGCTTCTTTTTGAATGTTTTTAAAAATAATTGCTTGGTTATTGTTTAGTTGCTTTTCTGTCAACTCCCCCTCAGGAGCAGATTCGTGGCATAAGCACTAGATGTTGAAGAAAAATATATGGGAGACAAATTGAAATGGTTAAAATGATACTCACTGGTCTGTGGTTTTCTATGCATTGGGAATCCTGCTATTAATTTTTTTTTTCAGTTTTAGTGACCAGTCTTGTTCAATTTATGGGCAATGTGGTGTAGCATCTTGTTTTGGAAATTTCTCATTGCAAAGAACCTTTTTGTAAGCTGAAGAATAATTTTGTAATGCAAATCACAGCCTCCAGTTTTTTAGTCTGATAAGCTTGAACGTGTGTGTTTGTGTTCTTCTCCCTTAATTCATAACATCAGAGAGGATAGTTACTTAGAAAGTAACCTTTAACATCTGAGATGTAGTTCAATTTGTTCGGTTAAAGTGAAATGCCAGTTTAAGAGATCTTTTATAATATAGTATAATGTGTGTCCCAGAAAGCTACTAACATCCTAAATTAGCATTATTTGGGATGTTTTAGGAAACAAACCAAATTCCTAGAGCATTCCTCAGGCCTCCTGAGTCAGAATCTTTGCGGTGGGGTCTAGGACGCTGCATTTTAAGCAATATTTCATGTGATTCTTATACACATCAGAGTTTGAGAACTGTTGGAATAGTAGTAGAAGGGGCAGTCTCTGAAGTCAAATTCTGCCTCTGCCATGGATTTGGTCTGTGACAAATTACTTAAGCCTTGGTTTCCTCTTCCATAAAATGGTTAAGAGTAGGTACATCTACCAGCTAGGGTTGCTGGAAGGATGAAATGATACAGTGTATTAAAATCAGGCATACAGAGCATCTGGCTCAAAAAAGGGGCTAAATCAATGGTAGATGTTGCTCATGGCCAAGACTATAATTTCTTTCTTTCATTTTTTAAAAAAGATTTATTTATTTATTTGAGAGAGAGAGAGTGTGTGTGGGGGTTGCAGAGGGAGAGGGAGAGAATCTGAAGCAGACTCCTCACTGGAACATGGAGCCCTTGGAGGCTCAATCCCATGACCCTGAGATCATGACCTGAGCTGAAATCAAGAGTTGGATGCTCAACCAACTGACCTCACAAGCACCCCAAAGACTCTAATTCTTCTTCTTCATCTTTTTTTTTTTTTAGAAAGATTTATTTTAGAGAGAGAATGTGGGAGGGAGGGCCCCAGGGGGAATGAGAGACAGAGAGAGAATCTCAAGAAGACTACCAGCGAAGTGTGGAGCCCTAAACAGGTCTCGATCCCACGATCCTGAGATGACAACTTGAGCTGAAATCAAGAGTCAGATGCTTCACTGACTGAGGCATACAGGTGGCCCAAGACTATAATTGTTAATAATGACATAATAAAGAAATCATTATGCAGACATTTTGATGCTAATCTGTGTTTTACACAACTTATTGCACAGTGTGCGTGTAAGTACATCTATGATTAGTTGTGTGCATTTGTGTCCAGGTTATGGGAACATGGCCCTTGGAGGAATAATTCAATTGGCACATTCTCCATTGGTCTATCATGGCTAACTAGGTATGAATCATGAGCCTAGGGCTCTTGGTGTGTCTGTGGTGACTAGATAGAAGTGTTGGCTTGAGGTCCCACAGTGGAGGGCTCTTCAGGCAAAGGCTTGCAACGTGCTTATTCTTGTGATGTTTGATTCTCTTAAAAGAAAGTTTCAGTGGAAGGGAGCAGCAAAAGGAGAAGTGAATAGAATATTTTGAATAAGTAGCTGGCAACTAATGGTGGTAGATATTCACAACGTCTCCTCCTCCCTCCCTTCTTCCCTTCTTTACAAATCTCTATACTTCCCCTCCTTTTTAAATAGAAGACACAATTTTTACTAGAATGGAAAAGCTTTTTTTTCCCCCTTAAAATCTTCCCTAGGTACTTGTCTTAGGTATTCATTGCTTTAATCTTTACATGGATCATGTATTTCCTGTCTTTTTAAAAGGGAACTTTGTCCTCGATTCTAAATATTCTGTTCATCTTCAAGAACAGGCTAAATGCTTGCCACAGCTACCACCTCTTCGTGCTCGATGTGATTTTTACATTTACTTCCCCTCCAAACCACATCATTTTATGCCACTTCTCATAAGGCAGTCAAGCTGGTAACGGTATTTTGATACCACTTACCAACCACCAGATAGATGCCCTGACAAACAATTACTGAAAACAGAAGCTCAGAATGGGTGAGCGCTTTCTTTCACTTTCAAGCTCTCCAAACCTGTTGTCTCCAAATTTTTCAGTTCATGCCTCTTTTTGAAGACAATGTTGTGAGCACATAGTGCCCATGAATATGAGATATACACACCCACATGCACACTTACACATAATTATATCATGCATGTATTGTGAAGCATTTGCAAAACTACAAACTAAATAGGATGAGGATGAAAAATGTGAAACAACTAATATTTGAAATGTAAATTTATTTGACCTTATTTTAATGGTTGTGTTGGAGACTTTTATGTGATAACTTGACGGCGACATAGAATGCCCAGCTATCTGATTATACGTTATTTCGGTTGGGTCTGTGAGGGGTGTTTCTAGATGAGATTAACATTTGAATTGGGGGAAAGAAATAGGGAGAGGTTGCTACAAGAGTATAAGCTTTCAGTTATGAAATGAATATGGTCTGAAAATCTAATGTATAACATGGTGACTATAACATTGTATTGTACAATTGAAATTTGCTAAGAGAATAAAACTTAAAGGCTCTCACCAAGAAAAAGAAAAGGTAAATATGTAAGGTGTTGGATGTGTTGATTCACTTGAAATGAGGAGTCCTTTCCTGATATGTACTTTACCCTTGTCCAGTGGTTTTCCTTAGACATCCCCACTGTAGACCTCTTTGTATAACTAATTGGCCATAAGCAATTTTGCTTTAAAAATTACACAATGCAAAATAAAAGAGAGATATTAATAAGGACATAATGAAACATGAAAACATTAATAAAATGAATTATTAATTTCTTCTTTCATTAAGAGAGGTATCGGTTTTCTAAATACCAGGATACATATTTACAACTCAGCTCTGTATTACGTTGTAAAAGCCTTCTATGCTATTCGTTCTTGGCATATTGTCATATGTCCATTGATAGATGGTTCCAAAGTTCTGTGGAAAATGTGGGAGAAATGCTAATGCCATAATGCATTTGTAACTGAGCTTTGTTATCATTGTCACTGATTTGCTATCATTTTCTGGGAGAGCATAGCAGGCAATCTGGCTTCACACGCTCTTATTTCACACTTCCAGTGTGTTTTATCACTGTATTTTCTATCAAGTCAATATACGTAGGTGTTATCATCCACTGTTCGAGACCACCATGTCTACTTGTCACTGTATAGACCATTATGAGGGCTGGCTAAGATTTATAGAATATAAAAATGGAAACTTCATCAGTGGAGAAATGAAACCAAACTGATAACTTAGCTTCCATACATTAACTCTGCTGAAGGCAGTTGATTTGTCAGTGGAGAAATGAAACCAAACTGTCGACTAGTTATTTTATCTTTTATGGCAAAATTGCATTATGGCCAATTAGTATGCAGTGAAAATGCTGTGGGCAAGATACCTGCAGCCAAGGTGTACATGGCCAAACTACCTAGAATCAGGTACATCAAATCATCGTGTTGTGCACTTTAAATATTGTACAGCTTTGTTAATTATCCTTCAATAAAGCTGAAAAAACAAAAACTGAAAGATCTTGAATTGGGAGACTTGAGTGAAGCAGATTGCCCTCCCTGCTGTGGGGTGGGTCTCATCAGAGTTGCGGGCGGCCTGAGTAGAGCAAGAGGGGAGGTGAGAGGGAAGTTGCTCTCTCTACCTGAGGGATTGATTACATCCTGGGGTAGGGGGGACATCATCACTGGGGGTCGGAGGGTGGACTGTGGTGGCTGGCCTCCAAGGTCCCCCGCTGCCCCCTCCCCCGCCATGATCCTTGCCGACTGGTATTCAGACCTGCGTCAGGGCTGCTTCATGTGACTTCTGGGCTGTGGTGAAGGTGATGGTGTAGGACTTCTGAGGCGAGGCCATGCAAGGTTTTGCCACTTTTGCCTTGCTATCTTAGATTCCCTCCATCTGAGGGGAGGCAGCTCCTGGGCTTTGGGGACACTCAAGCAGCCTCATAGAGAGGTGCACAGGGTGAGAAGGAGACCCCTCCCCTCAGCCAGCACCAACTTTCCTGCCGTGTGAGTGAGCCATCTAGGAAGCGGATCTTTCAGCCCAAATGGAGCCTTCAGATGACTGCATTCTGACCAGCTGTCCCGATGACAACCTCAGGGGAGACCCTAAGCCAGAATCACTTGGCTAAGCGGCAGCTAAATTTCTGACTCATAGAAATTGTGTGAGATGGTAACTGTTTATTGTTGTGTTCTGTCCCCGTGTTTTGGGGTGATTAGTTACACAACAATGGATAACTAATACAGAATGCACTATCTTTCTGGATAACTAATACAGAATGGGACCTGGGATCCTTGGTGTCTTCTGTGTGACCAACATGTTTATACTAGGAAGTGGAGCAGTGCTGGTTTTGCTGTTTTTGAGTTATTCCTTTGTACTTGGGTTACTGGGGTTGTCTTCCATCTGAGGGCTTTTTTGTTGAAATCCTTCAAGCCACTTGCCCGTTTTATGAGTGTGACAAACTGTAATGTATTACAACACACCCAAAGTGTGAGGACCCTCTGCCCACACTGCTGCACAGGGGACACCCCTTCCTCCCTCACAGTTCCTTGCACTCCGCGTATGAGTGCCTATGAACACGACGGGGCATCATGTCATCCCGTATATCAAATACTAACAGATTGGGGCGCCTGGGTGGCTCAGTGGGTTAAGCCTCTGCCTTCGGCTCAGGTCATGGTCTCAGGGTCCTGGGATCGAGCCCCACATTGGGCTCTCTGCTCGGCAGGGAGCCTGCTTCCTCCTCTCTCTCTGCCTGCCTCTCTGCCTACTTGTGATCTCTCTCTCTCCATACTAACAGATTAATTTCTTTCCCTCCCTCCCTCCCTCCCTCCTTTCCTTCCTTCCTCTTCCCTCCCTCCGTTCCATCTCCCTCTCTTTCTTTCTCTCCCCTTTCTCTCTTTCTTTTTGGCACTAAAAAACATAAACAAAAGTCCTGATACTTTTTCCACACCCTATGGTTCATTTTGGTTTGAGAATTTTGGAGACCATTGTTTTAGAAGAGGGATTGGCACACTACTGCCTGTTTTGTACAAATGCAGTGTTATTAGAACAAGCCACACACATTTGCTCCCGTGTTATCTGTGGCTGTGTCTGCGCCACAATGACAGGGTTGAGCAGTTGCAGCAGAGACAGTAGGATTTTCAAAGCCCAAGCTATTTACTATCTGATTCTTTGCAGAGAAAGGTTGCCACCTTTGCTGTAGGAAATGGACGAAGCTTTAGGGGTCCCAGGTGTCTAGCAGGCCATCTGCGCTCAATTCATTCTCTGGCTCAGACAGGGGCACTGTGTAGTGTACATGTCACCCATGGACTTTGGAGAGAATGTGTTTCTACTGCTGTTTCTAGGCAGTGTTCACTCTGGCCAAGGCACAGGGCCTGGCTCTGGTTCTTCCACACAGACTGCATCTTAGAATTCAGTTACAACTTGAACTTTACAGGAACCAACTGTGATACAGCAATGCGAGTAGCTGAGTGTGTGGGTACCATGGCATTTCAGCTGCTATGTTTGATGGGAAACATCATTATCCTTTCTTTCTACCTGGGTCTGTTTTTAAATGGTAATCCAAAGGCTTTTGCTTCTTTCTTGTCTCAGAGCCTTGACCTTAAATTGCTTTTCTCTCAGATCTTGGCCGCCAAGCTCCGCCTAATGCTACCTCTTTAGGGAGGCCTTTTTTGAACACCCAATCTAAGGTAGCCCCCCCACCCCCCCCACCCCAGGCCCTCTTACTCTCTGTTATTGTTTGGTGCTCATTTTTTTCATTGTACTTACCAAAATATCTGAAATTAGTATATTTACGCCTACTCATTGTTTTGCAGACAACAAAGTATGAGATTACAAGAACCAGGAGGTGAAGGAACTTGTCTGTTTTGTTCATAACTGTACCTTCAGGGCTTAGAACAGTGCCTGACTCAAAGTTTGACCATTTGAAGATGAACAGGAGGGATGCCTGCTGTTATTTTGTTTCTGGCTGTAGAATGGGGATTGCATCATGTCTCATAAATCATGTAATTAGCTGGTTAAAGGTGTAGGTCCAAATAAAACATGTTGCTTTTTTCCTTGCTCTGGATTCAGGAGCTGTATCAATCAGACCGATGTTTAATCCATCCAATGATTCTTTTTAGAAAATTTTAATGACAGTATATTGTTTATTTTTAGAATTCCTGTTTATTTTTAAATCGTACTCCCCCCCCATAACTCTCTTACTTTTCTATTCTTTCATTATGGTTTCTTGATAATCTATCTTTTTGGTAGGAATATATGCTTTACATTATCTCAGACTTCTCTGTTGTCTGTATCTCTCGGAGAAGTGTTTTCCATGGTGACCCATTTCTCCGTTTGTCATCTTTGAGTGTGAGCTCATCTTCAGCAGGTGGTGCTCTGGAGTGACACAGTTGCCTGGCTGTGTTCTCATCCACAGACTCTTGTTTTCCATTTCCCTGCTGGGGCCTGAAGTGGTTCGGTACCAGTTTTTTTTCCCCCTCCAATTTTTAATTATGGAAAGATATAAACAACATTTACCAATATAACCATTTAAGTGTACAGTTTAGTAGTGTTAAGTATATTCACAGTGTTGTGCAACCGATCTCCAGAACCTTTCTCATACTGCAAAACTAAAACTCTATGCCAATTAAACAATGACCCCCCATTTTGCCCTCCCTCTAGCTCCTGGCAACTACCATTCTACTTTCCGTTTTTATGCATTTGACTACTCTAGATATCATATGTAAGTGGAATCATATAGTATTTGTCTTTTTTGTGATTGACATTTCATTTAGTATAATGTCTCTAGATTCATCCCTATTTCACCATGTGTCAAGTTTTCCTTCCTTTATTAAGGCTGAATATTTCATATATATGTGTGTGTGTATATATGTGTGTGTGTGTGTGTGTGTATGTATATATATATTTGTGAGCCACATTTTGTTTATTCATTTTCTATGGATGATCATTTGTCAATTGTGAATAATTGCCATGAACATGGGTGTACAAATACCTCTCTGAGACCCTGTTTTCAATTCCTTTTTTTATTAAAGATTTTATTTATTTATTTGTCAGAGAGAGAGCGAGCGCACAAGCAGGGGGAGCAGCAGGCAGAGAGAGAGGGAGAAGCAGGCTCCCTGCTGACCAGGGAGCCCAATGTGGGGCTTGATCCCAGGACCCTGAGACCACGACCTGAGTGGAAGGCAGAGGCTTACCTGACTGAGTCCCCAGGTGCCCCCTGTTTTCTATTCTTTAGGATAAATACTGAGAAGTGGAATTGCTGTACCAGTGACCCAGCAATTGTACTACTAGGTATTTAGCCAAAGGATACAAAAATACTGATTTGAAGGGGCACCTACACCCCAATGTTGATAGCAGCATTGTCAACAATAGCCAAATTATGGAAAGAGCCCAAATTTCCATCACCTGATGAATGAATAAAGAAGATGTGATATATTTATACAATGGAATATTACTCAGCCATCTAAAGTAATGCAATCTTGCATTTGCAATGATGTGGATAGAGCTAGAGTATGTTATGCTAAGCCAAATAAGTCAGTCAGTGAAAGACAAATACCATATGGTTTCATTCATATGTGGAATTTAAGAAACAAACAGGTGGCCATGTGGGAAGGAAAAAAAGAGAGAGGCAAGACCATAAGAGAGACTCTTGAATATAGAGAACAAACTGAGGGTTGCTGGGGGCGGGTGAAGGGGACGGGCTAGATGGGGGATGGGGAATGAGGGCACTTGTAGTGATGAGCACTGTGTGTTGGATGTAAGTGATGAATCACTGAATTCTACTCCTGAAACTGATATTATACTATATGTTAACTAACTGGAATTTAAAAAGAAACCTGAAAAATCAAAAATAAGTGAGCAAAAGCTTAATCCCTAGACTACTAGGACTTTATCTGTTTACAATGTCATATGTTTGGCTTCAGCTTGCACTCTTTTTTCTTTGAGTTGTTCCTCATTTCTGACATCTGGGGATTTCCTTCCCTTGCTTTTGAGTTTGTGTTAAAAAAAAAGTTTATCTGGCATTTTCATGTGTTTGGAGTGTGTGTGTGTGTGTGTGTGTGTGTGTGCACGCGTGTGCGCATGTGTGTGTGCATGTGTCTTCAGATCAGCCTGGCCTGCAGTGCCAATAGATAATTATTTAGTCATTCAGTATTTGTGGAGCGTTTATGGCCTGCACAATGATAATCCTAAAATGACTACATAGTAAATCTTCTGAACTCAGGCAACCTGGGAAGACATTTAATCATAATACACAAAATGGCAAGATACAGATGTTGCTGTTCAAGTGGGGCAGTGGAATCCATTTTTAGCTCGGACCCCAAACAGAAAGTGTTTTTTCCTCTCAAAACTGCAGAATTGGCCCCTCCTCTGGCTGCACTGCTGTGGAGAAACCAGAGGCAGACCCCAGAGATGGTAGACCAGACCCCCAGAACACTGGGGCTCCAGAACAGGCCTGGAACGCCATGGGCCAGACAGAAGGGGAGCTGTCCTGCGTCAGTAAGAGATAATAGGCAGGCATTTTTGTGATGCATATTGGAGGATAACCCAGGCTTTGTAGAGGTGACATTGTTAATCAGTATTTAAATATACATGTAGCAAGCACATTTGGAAAGACCAACACTTTTCTGCAAATAGTAATGAGGGCAACGAGACAAGGAAGAGTCTACCCCTGAACAACTTGCCATGGGAAAGGAACTGCATTAAACGTGCAGCAGAGGGTTAGCAGAATTTGGAAAATGCAAGGAAAAGGGAATTTTGGACCAGACCAAAGAGTTCCTTTCACTACCCTTGTTATTGTTAATATTGCCTATGTTGCTTAAAGATTTTCACTAATCCCTTATTGAGGAGTGATTAGAAGTTTATACCAGACCACCCTTATAAAACAATTCTAGTTTGTTATATATAAATGTTGCCTAAACTAACAGAACAGTGAAATAGACAAGACACCCGTTTTCACTTTCTTCAGGCACAATTTAAGTTTTGGGCCATCTATAATGTTCTAAATTAAAGGGCACTTTTATTTATTTATTTATTTATTAAAAAAGATATTTATTTATTTATTTATTTGACAGAGAGAAAGATCACAAGTAGGCAGAAAGGCGGGCAGAGAGAGATGGGGAAGCAGGCTCTGCAGAGAGCCTGATGTGCGGCTTGATCCCAGTACCCTGGGATCATGACCTGAGCTGAAGGCAGAGGCTTAACCCACTGAGCAACCCAGGGACCCCATGGGCACTTTTAGATATTGTCGCAGGTAGCTACTTGAACTAAGAGGGTCTTATCCAACTTTGCAGGCCATGTTCTAATGCTGAGTACCCAAATCTAGGAAAAAGTCCATAAAACATTGTTCAGGGGTGCCTGGGTGGCTCAGTGGGTTAAGCCTCTGCTTTTGGCTCAGGTCATGATCTCAGGGTCCTGGGATCAAGCCCCGAATAGGGCTCTCTGCTCAGTGGAGGGCCGACTTCCCCCCGCCCCTGCCTGCCTCTCTGCCTACTTGTGATCTCTCTGTCAAACAAAACAAAACAAAACAAAACAAAACAAAACAAAACAAAATGAAACATTGTTCAACAAGTGTACTTTGAAATACTAATAATTAGTATATAAAATAATAATTCACCCAGCAACTCAGTGAGGTAGATAACATTATTCACCCCCCCTTTTTTTCAGATGAGGAAATTGAAGCTCAAAGAGATTAATTTGCTCAAGATCATACCCATAAGAGGAAGAAGAGAACTGATCATAGAAACATGGTAGAATGTTTTTTTCCTAAAAGTTTATGAATGGATGTAGAGTTTTTCCAAATGCTTTTTTTCTGTATTGATTGATATGATTATATGATTTTTCTTCTTTAGTCTCTTACTATGGCGGATTACACTGATTGATTTTTAAACATTCAACCAGCCCCACTTGGTCATGGTACATAGATTCTTTTATATATTGCTCGATTCTATTTGCTAGTTTTTTCTTAAGGACTTTCATATCTATATTCATGAGGGATTACTGGTTTGTGGTTTTCCTTTTTTGTACTGTCTTCTTGAGCTTTAGTATTAGAGTAAGGCTGGAATTATAAACTCAGTTGGGTGTGTTCCCTTCTCTTCTGTTTTCTGAAAGAGATTGTGTGACATTGGTGTTGACTCTTACTTAAATATTTAGTACAATTATCCAGTGAAACCATCTGGGCCTTGACATTTCTTTTTGGGAATTTAAAAATTATGAATTCAATTTCCAGAATAGTTAGATTCAGATCATCACTTAATGTTGGGTGAGTTGTGGTAGGTTTTGTTTTTGTTTTTGTTTTGTTTTTTTTTTTAGGAAGTGGTCTGTGTCCTCTAAGGTGTCAAATTTTTGTGTGTGGAGTTGTGTTCCTTTCTTATCTGTATTGAGACTTTTCATTTTCTCATTTGTTTCAGGCATGATGATAATTATTTGTTGAAGCATTTTTATCATGGCTGCTTTATAATTGTCGGATAATTCTAACATCTCTGTTATCTTGGTGTTGGTATCTATTGATTGTCTTTTTTTAAAAAAATCTTTTATTATTTGCCCCAGGGGTACAGGTCTGTGAATCATCAGGCTTACACCTTTCACAGCACTCACCATAGCACAAACCCTCCCCAATGTCCATAACCTATTCACCCTGTCCCTACCCTCCCACCCCCAGTAAACTTCAGTTTGTTTTGTGAGATTAAGAGTCTCATGGTTTGTCTCCTTCCCCGTCCCATCTTGTTTCATTATTTTCCCTTCCCTACCCCCCATGACCCCCTGCCCTGCCCCTCAAGTTCCTCATTACAGAGAGATCA
>LNAC01000025.1:6756833-6835435 GCA_002007465.1 Ailurus styani
CTGCCCATTTCTTGACTGGGTTATTTGTTTTATGGGTGTTGAGTTTGAGAAGCTCTTTATAGATTTTGGATACTAGCCCTTTATCTGATATGTCATTTGCAAATATCTTCTCCCATTCTGTCAGTTGTCTTTTGGTTTTGTTGACTGTTTCCTTTGCTGTGCAAAAGCTTTTAATCTTGATGAAGTCCCAATAGTTCATTTTTGCCTTTGCTTCCCTCACCTTTGGTGATGTTCCTAGGAAGAAGTTGATGCGCTTGAGGTCGAAGAGGTTGCTGCCTGTGTTCTCCTCAAGGATTTTGATGGATTCCTTTCTCACATTGAAGTGTTTCCTCCATTTCGAGTCTATTTTTGTGTGTGGTGTAAGGAAATGATCCAGTTTCATTTTTCTGCATGTGGCTGTCCAGTTTTCCCAACACCATTTNTTCCCATTGGACATTCTTTCCTGCTTTATCGAAGACTAGTTGACCATAGAGTTGAGGGTCCATTTCTGGGTTCTCTATTCTGTTCCACTTATCTATGTGTCTGGTTTTTTTTTTCTGCCAGTACCATACTGTCTTGATGATTACAGCTTTGTAATAGAGCTTCAAGTCTGGAATTGTGATGCCACCAACTTTGGTTTTCTTTTTCAACATTCCTTTGGCTATTCGGGGTCTTTTCTGATTCCATATAAATTTTAGGATTATTTGTTCCATTTCTTTGAAGTAAATTGCTGGTATTTTGATGGGGATTGCATTAAATGTGTAGATTGCTCTAGGTAGCATAGACATTTTCACAATATTTATTCTACCCATCCATGAGCATGGAATGTTTTTCCACTTCTTTGTGTCTTCCTCAATTTCTTTCATAAGTACTGTAGAGTTTTCTGAATATAGATTCTTTGCCTCTTTGGTTAGGTTTATTCCTAGGTGTCTTATGGTTTTGGGTGCAATTGCAAATGGAGTTGACTCCTTAATTTCTCTTTCTTCTGTTTTGTTGTTGGTATATAGAAATGCAACTGATTTCTGTGCATTGATTTTATGTCCTGACACTTTACTGAATTCCTGTATGAGTTCTAGCCATTTTGGAGTGTAGTCCTTTGAGTTTTCCACATAAAGTATCATATCATCTGCAAAGAGTGAGAGTTTGACTTCTTCCTTGCTGATTCAGATGCCTTTTATTTCTTTTTGTTGTCTGATTGTTGCAGCTAGGACTTCTAGTACTATGTTGAATAGCAGTGGTGATAGTGGACAGCCCTCCCATGTTCCTGACTTTAGGGGAAAAGCTCTCAGTTTTTCTCCATTGAGAATGATATTCGCTGTGGGTTTTTCGTAGATGGCTTTGATGATATTGAGGTATGTACCCTCTATGCCTACACTATGAAGAGTTTTGATTAAGAAAGGGTGCTGTACTTTGTCAAATGCTTTTTCAGCATCTATTGAGAGGATCATATGGTTCTTGTTCTTTCTTTTATTAATGTCTTGTATCACATTGATTGATTTGCGAATGTTAAACCAACCTTGCATCCCAGGGAATAAAGCCCACTTGGTTGTGGTTAATATGCTTTTAATGTGTTGTTGGATCCTTTTGGCTAGTATTTTGTTGAGGATTTTTGCATCCATGTTCATCAAGGATATTGGTCTGTAATTCTCCNTCCTGGTTTTGGGATCAAGGTAATGCTGGCCTGATAAAATGAGTTTGGAAGTTTTCCTTCCATTTCTATTTTTTGGAACAGTTTCAGGAGAATAGGTATTAATTCTTCTTTGAATGTTTGGTGGAATTCCCCTGGGAAGCCGTCTGGCCCTGGGATCTTGTTTGTTGGGAGACTTTTTTTCTTTTAAAGATTTTATTTATTTATTTGACAGATAGAGAGAGATCACAAGTAGGCAGAGAGGCAGGCAGAGAGAGAGGAGGAAGCAGNCTTCCAATTCTATTTTTTGGAACAGTTTCAGGAGAATAGGTATTAATTCTTCTTTAAATGTTTGGTAGAATTCCCCTGGGAAGCCGTCTGGCCCTGGGCTCTTGTTCGTTGGGAAGACTTTTGATGACTGCTTCAATCTCCTTACTGGTTATGGATCTATTCAGGTTTTCATTTCTGTCTGGTTCAGTTTTGGTAGTTTATATGTCTCTAGGAATGCATCCATTTCTTCCAGATTGTCAAATTTGCTGGTGTAGAGCTGCTCATAATATGTTCTTATCATTGTTTTTATTTCTTTGGTGTTGGTTGTGATCTTTCCTCTTTCATTCATGATTTTATTAATTTGAGTCCTTTCTCTTTTCCTTTTGATAAGTCTGGTGGGGTNGGGTTTATCAATCTTATTAATTCTTTCAAAGAACCAGCTCCTAGTTTCGTTGATTTGTTCCACTGTTCTTTTGGTTTCTATTTCATTGATTTCTGCTCTGATCTTTATTATTTCTCTTCTCCTGTTGGGTGTAGGCTTTCTTTGCTGTTCTTTCTCCAGCTCCTTTAGGTGTAGGGTTAGGTTGTGTACTGGAGACCTTTCTTGTTTCCTGAGAAAGGCTTGTATTGCTGTATACTTTCCTCTGAGGTCTGCTTTTGCTGTGTCCCAAAGATTTTGAACAATTGGCTTTTCATTTTCATTTGTTTCCATGAATTTTTTTTAACTCTTCTTTAATTTCCTGGTTGACCCATTCATTCTTTAGTAGGATGTTCTTTACCCTCCATGTATTTGAGTTCTTTCCAACTTTCCTCTTGTGGTTGAGTTCTAGTTTCAGAGCATTATGGTCTGAAAATATGCAGGGAATGATCCCAATCTTTTGGTACCTGTTGAGACCTGATTTGTGACCCAGAATATGGTCTACTCTGGAGAGTGTTCCTTATGCACTAGAGAAGAATGTGTATTCTGTTGTTTTGGGATGGAATGTTCTGACTATATCTGTGATGTCCAACTGGTCCAGGGTGTCATTTAAAGCCTTTATTTCCTTGTTGATCTTTTGCTTTGATGATCTGTCCATTTCAGTAAGGGGGTGTGTGTAAAAGTCTCCTACTATTATTGTATTCTTGTCAATGTGTTTCTTTGATTTTGTTATTAATTGGTTTATATTATCGTCTGTTCCCATGTTAGGGGCATAGATATTTACAATTGTTAGATCTTCCTGTTGGACAGATCCTTTAAGTATGATATAGTGTCCTTCCTCATTTCTTATGATATTCTTTGGCTTAAAAATCTAATTTATCTGATAAGGATTGGCACTCCAGCTTTCTTTTGCGTCCATTGGCATGGTAAATTGCTTTCCACTCCCTCACTTTAAATCTGGAGGTGTCTTTGGGTGTAAAATGAGTTTCTTGTAGACAGAGTATCAATGGGTCTTGTTTTTTTTATCCATTCTGATACAGTGTGTCTTTTATTTGGGGTATTTAGTACATTTATATTCAGGGTAACTATTGAGAGATATGAATTTAGAGCCATTGTATTGCCTGTAAGCTGTGTGTTACTGCATATTGTGTCTCTTCCTTTCTGGTCTATGTTTCTTTTAGGCTCTCTTTGCTTAGAGGACCCCTTCCAGTATTTCTTGTAGGGCTGGCTTGGTGTTTGCAAATTCCTTGAGTTTTTGTTTGTCCTGGAAGCTTTTTATCTCTCCTTCTATTTTCAGTGACAGCCTAGCTGGATATAGTATTCTTGGCTGCATATTTTTCTCATTTAGTGCTCTGAATATATCATGCCAGTTCTTTCTGGCCTGCCATGTCTCTGTGGATAGGTTTGCTGTCAGTCTAATATTTCTACCATTGTATGTTATAGACCTCTGGTCCTGAACTGCTTTCAGGATTTTCTCTTTGTCACTGAGACTTTTAAGTTTTACTATTAGATGACAGGGTGTGGACCTATTTTTATTGATTTTGAGGGGGGTTGTCTGTGCCTCCTGGATTTTGGTGCTTGTTGCCTTCGCCAGATTAGGGAAATTCTGTACTATAATTTGCTCCAATAAACCTTCTGCCCCCCCATCCTTCTTCTGGGATCCCAATTATTCTAATATTGTCTCGGCTTATGGTATCACTTATCTATAAAATTCTCCCCTCATGTTGTTTGTCTCTCTTTTCCTAAGCTTCTTCTTCTTCTTCTTCTTTTTTTAAAAGATTTTATTTATTTATTTGACACAGAGAGATTACAAGTAGGCAGAGAGGTAGGCTGAGAGAGGGAGGAAGAAGCAGGCTCCCCACCGAGCAGGGTGCCCGATGCGGGGCTCGATCCCAGGACCCTGAGATCATGACCTGAGCCAAAGGCAGAGGCTTTAACCCACTGAGCCACCCAGGTGCCCCTCCTCAGCTTCTTTATTCTCTGTCATTTTGTCTTCTAAATCACTAATTCTGTCTTCTGCCTTATTTATCCTAGCAGTAAGAGCCTCCATTTTTGATTGCACCTCATTCATAGCTTTTTTGATTTCAGCTTGGTTAGATTTTAGTTCTTTTATTTCTCCAGAAAGGGTTTTTCTTTCTCTAGAAAGGGATTCTCTATTATCTTCCATGCTTCTTTTGAGCCCAGCCAGTACCTTGATAATCGTCATTCTGAACTCTAGTTCTGTCATATTACTAGTGTCCGCATTGATTAGGTCCCTAGCCATCATTACTGCCTCTTGTTCTTTTCTTTTGTGTTGATTTTTTCCATCTTGTCATTTTATGCAGATAAGAATAGATGGATGAGAGAACAAAATACTAAAGGGTAGTGATGACCCCAGAGAAATATACACTAACCTAATCAGAAGAGACCTGGAACTGGGGGGAGAAGAAAGAGGGAAAAAACCAAAAACCAAAAAACCAAAATCAAACAAACAAAAACAAAAACAAATAAAATAAAATAAAACAAAACCCTATATCTATATTATCTTTTTCTGTTTCTATATCTATCTCTGCCTCTGACTCTATCTATTAGACTGGTGAATTGAATAGACACTATATGTATACAAAAATAAGGTTAAATACAATGAAGGGATAAAATATGATTATAACGATGAAAATCCAAAAAGACTAAGAAGTGTTGATAAGATATAATATTTAAAAAACGTTAAAATAGGAAAAAGCAAAAAATTTAAAAGAAAAGAGTAAGAAAAATAAATAAAATTCAAAGAATTTAACTTTGAACGACTAAGGAATCATGGGGAAAAAGCCATTAATTCTCTGCGTTGCTTCCCCTAGCTCCAGAGTTCCACAATTCTCAAAGATCTCGAACTTGGCTTTAGCTGGATCTTTTTTTTCCCCTGGTCTTCTGGGGGAGGGGCCTGTTGCAGTGATTCTCAAGTGTCTCTGCCCGAGGCGGATTCCCACCGCCCTCGCCAGGGGCCAGGCTAAGTAATCAGCTCGGGTTCGCTCTCAGGAGCTTTTGTTCCCTGAACGCTTTCCGTACCTCGTTGGAGGACGGGACTGAAAATGGCGGCTCCCAGTCTCCGACCCGGAGGAGCCGAGAGCCTGGGGCCTCAGCCCTCCGCCCGCCTCAGAGAAAAGCAGTCCCTCCCGTCTCCTGGTCTCTGGCCGCGCTCCGAGCTCACCCGGCCTGTGACCGAGCGTCTCTCTCTCTGGCGCGGCCCCGTTTAGAATCTCTGAACCCGGCAGATTCCTGCAGCCGCTCCCACGCCGCTCCTCCTGGAGGAGGAAGGTGAGTCTCCTCGGCTCTGCCGCCCCTGGGGTTCCCACTCACAGAGCAGTGGCCCGGCTGTGCTTCGGATCATGGCCCAAGGTAACCCCGAGTTGAGAGATCCTTTCTCAGCTTTACTCCATCTCTCCCGCCGGCTTCTCTCTGAGACCTGGGAGCTCGGTCACGCTCAGACACCCCTGGTNCCCCACTCACAGAGCAGTGGCCCGGCTGTGCTTCGGATCATGGCCCAAGGTAACCCCGAGTTGAGAGATCCTTTCTCAGCTTTACTCCATCTCTCCCGCCGGCTTCTCTCTGAGACCTGGGAGCTCGGTCACGCTCAGACACCCCTGGTCTTTTTGTGTCCCTGTGGGTCCTGAGACCACACTGTCCCTGTGAGGGCTTCACTCCCTGCTTGGCCTCTGGGGCGACGTCCCTCAGTGGAGCCGACTTCTAACAGTTCCGAGTGTGCTCCGCTGTTCTCGCACTTGCTGGGACCCGGCCCCTCCCCCCGGGTCTATCTTCCCTTTGCTCCGGATTCCCTTCTCCGCACGTCCTATCTTCTGGAAAGGGGTCAATTTTCTGTTCCTAGAATTGCTGCTCTTCTTCTCTTCGATCTCCTGTAGAATTTGTAGGTGTTCAAGATAGTTTGATAACTCTCTGGGTGAATTTCTGGGACCTGATGATAATCGGTCTCCTACTCCTCCGCCATCTTGCTCCTCCTTCTATTGATTGTCTTTTTTTCATTCAATTTAAGTTCACCCTGGCTTTTGGGATGATGAATTATTTTCAGTTGACACTGGGACATATTTGTATCATGTAGGAGACCCTGGGTCTTATTTTAATCTCTTATTTTCTGGTTTTCTCTGACACTGCAGGGCTGGTGTGGGGGTGGAGTTGTGGCTTCCCTTGTGGACTCCACTGACACCACTGGATGGGGCATGGGTGAGGGATTTGACTATCAGTTGGTGGGGACGAATGTCTTGGCTCCTTATTTGGTCTTCTCTGATGGGACCTGGATGCAAGTGTTGCAGTGCCTTTTCACAGGCTCAGGAGCATGGAAGTGTAGCCTCCCATTCTGCCTTTCCACAGAGTGTTTCCTGTGGTGTTTGGTGGGAGTAGGGCAGCCATTATTGAAATGCTTTCTGTCTTGTGGAGCTGCCCCTTTCCTGGTCTTTTGGTTGGAGAGTACATGTTTTTGTTGGGACTGTTTTTGTCTGTGTCTCTTGGCATTTAAGGGTTGCCAGCTTCTCCAGTTCTGAGTCTGGGACATAGGAGACAAAAAGAAAATCCAGGGAACTCACCACCATGTGGCCCCTCAAGAACCAAGCAAGGTCCTAGTTGGTATGCCTTCTCCTCTCCACATTTCAGGGCTTTCTAATGTTTGATTTATATGTACATAAATAAATTACATATATTTATATATAAAAGCAGAATTATAGGGGTGCTGGGTGGCTTAGTTGGTTAAACATGCAACTCTTGATTTTGGCTCAGGTCATGATTTCAGGGTTGTGGGGTTGAGCTGCATATTAGGCTCTGTGCTGAGTGTGGAGTCTGCTTGTCCCTTTCCCTCTACTCCTCCCCCAGCTCTCTCTTTCTCAAATAAAGAAATAAAATCTTAAAAAAAAAAGCTTCTCTCTCACCCTCTGCCCTTCCCCCACCTCATACATGCTCTCTCTAAAGAAAAAAACCCCAAAATATATATTTATATATAAATTATATGTAAAAAGAATATAAATCATACATTAATCATATATGTTTATTAATTTATAAATGCGTAAATAGAAATAGAAGTACTTGTGCCATCCAGGATTTTTAGTTGTAATTAGCAGGAGGATTTGGAAAACTGTCTATTCCATCTTCCTGGTGGATGATGGTTTTTTAAAGATTAAGCTTGTGTTATTTTCCTCTGATTATTAAAATGCTGTATGTTTATTAGCATCCTGATAATACAGAAAGGCTGCAGTTGAAAGTAATAATTGGGTGAAGTAAGATTGTGAAGGACAGTGCAGGAAGGAAGAGCAGCTCAGGTAGGGATGTGGGATTACGAGACCTCTTTTCATTTCACAACCACTTCAGACATCTTCTGTCCACATTTTTCCTTGTAACTAAATTTTGCAGTTTTACAAAGAAAGATGAATACAGATGGACTTTTTAAAAAGAAAACCTGAGTCATGTGGAACTGGGTTTACAAGGTGAATGCACCAGGAAGTGACTCTGAGTTTTACTCTGAATCACACAAAACTCAGAAACTCATGTGTTATGTAGAGTCAACTGGGAATATTTCTCCTTGATGACCGCTTTGGGTTCATGGAATGAATATGATTCATGAAAATAAGTACAGTGAACCCTCATTTAGCAAATTCTTTTCTATCATGGGTGATGCTGCAATTACTTGTTGATTAAGTCACCTCCCCCACGGACTGCCGGCTCTGTGACTTGAGCAGGTTGACCCATGTACCAAATCCTATTCCTGTGTTCTGATGCAGGTGTCATAATCGGGCTCGCCTGGATTATGAGTAGAAAACATTTTCAGTGAGCTTCCCAGCCCTGGATCCAAACTGCAATCAGGCACTGATATCTTTGCATTAGCATCCTCACGCTGAGTGTTACTGGCATGGCATGCTCATGTCACACAGCATCGGGGCCGGAATGAGCTTCCCTTAACAACGGCCTGCTTTGCAAAGTGGCCGCAGTCCTTTCCCACCACATCTTCGTTGCCTCTGTTTCTGCAGACATCTCCCTATCTTGTTTTATCTTCCTGGAAGAAATAACTGTGACCCCACAGTGTGAATTACAATTTTAACTGTATCGTAAAGTGGTTATTTAAAAACCAGAATATACCTTTTTGATAGGCAAGTTTAAAGTGGGAACAAGCAGACAGCCCAGTCATCAAAGGATAAAAAATCTATACTAATCTTAAAAGCAAAACACAGTGCAGAATTTGTCGTCTCTTTTTCTACAAAAGAAGGCCATTGTACTTCGTTTCCTGGCCATGTCAGTGGTGATGGCCCCCGCGCCCCCACCATTTTTTCCCCCAAGCATTGATTGTTGACTTCCCCTGACACCCCATCACAACCCATTAGTACTGAAAGCTGACAAGCCCAGCTGCAGCAGCAAAAAGGCAAGTTTGAAAGAACATATCGAAAGTGCAGGCACAGCTCGGCTATCAGGACCCCTAGCAGCCCCAGATGCAAGCCCACCCTCTCCTTGCCCCCACGGCACCCTTGTGAAGGTCCGCAGAGTCAGCAGATTTTCTTTAACCCAGACTCCAAGGTCTGGAGGAAATGATGAGGAGTATCGCTTTATTTTTACTTTCATTTTCAAAGGAATTTGGGTTGAGGAATATGCATATAGAGTTGGCCCAAGTGCTTTTGCTGATCATGCTAATATTATTGTCTTTATGTCTCTTTTTAGACCCAAGTGTTTTAGATGTTAGTGGCTCAGCAGGACTGGGCTCCTGAAGGCTACACCTGAAATCCCGAGTCTTTTTCTTCTGCACCCTCCCCCCCCTTTTTTTTAATTCAGCGAAGTTATATAGCGTCTGGTCGCCAGAGTAACAGTAATGGCAGTAGCAAGCATTCCTTGTGATTCTACAGTTGATGGCCCCGGGGGAAAAAGCGACAAGTCCAGATTTCCAATAGACCTTGTATTTGCGGAGATAGAAGTTCAAGCAAGGGCAGCCCACTTGTCAAAACCTTAAGGGTGGAGACAGAAGTTAAATCTAACTTTAGTTAAAAGGCTGGATGGAAGTTTGGTACACTCAAAGCCCGAGAGATGGGGATAACTGGACAGATAGTGGCCATCATTCATCTAGGTGAAAAATCTAGCTGCAAATGGTCATGGAGTCAAGAGTAGGTAAGAATAAGAGGGAACAAAGAAAGCAGCATTGAGTGGGAGTTCGTGTACCTTGTCTGCTGAGGAGGGCACAGAGGATGCAGTGGGTTAGCAGAAATTAGGATCCGCTCAGGAATGGGCACTTGGAAACATGGGATTTAGCACCTTTCTAATCTGGTGTAGGCAGCTCTGGGAAGGAAAACAGGAACAGTTCCTTCGAGTGAATTTTATGGTCCCCTCCACCATCAAGCCTGGCTATGGTTGGGAGTACCCACTTCTTCCTTCCTCACCGGTCGTGATCTGTGTCTTACCAGACTGCTAACGCATTTCTGATTGGTCCAGACCCCCAGGAGAGGTCTGGGAAATCGAGTGTTGGCTACCTCTGAATTCCTGTGGGTCCGACAGACGGGCTTGTCTGGCACCCTGACAGCCGGTGGCCTGGGAACTTTCTCCGGTTTCCCAGCAGCCTTCCACACCGGCTGCCTCTGGCAGAGACGCCTGCTCTGGTAGATGCAGGGTCTGCAGGGAAATCTCGGTGCTCCTGGGCTTTGGGCCGCATTTACTTAGCATCTCCAGCCTTGCTTCATCTGACAGAGTGGATTCTGGGCCCCCATCTGAGGGAGCTCATCAGTGAAGCCCAGGCAACCTGCAGATGTCAGGCCTGACTAGGGCACAGAGCCACTGCTTGGTGCCTGGTCTAGCAGCTGACCCTTGAGAAGCGGAAGTGTAGCTTCAGCCACTTGGTGTTCAGTTCTGACCTGTCCCTTTGTCTATGGGAAGATTTGAGGACACCTGGTTAACTCTGTCCTTGGTCCTCAAATTATAGCCTAGTGCCCAATGACAGAGTCCCAGCCAGGGCCTCAGCATCCGGGTTCTTGTCCTGACTCCAGCATCTGCAGGGCTGAGCATCTTCTGCCTCATCCCAAGCCATCTCCTTTTATACTGTCTTCCACCTGCCGCGATGTACTTGATCTCCTGGGAATCACCGTTCTTCTCTGACTAAAGTAGACCTTTGGGTCGGGCTGGGTCTGGATCTTTGGCTGAAGGCATGTATGTCTCTTTGACTAAAGACACTTTCTGGTTTGGTCCAGGTCTAGACTCTTGGCCCTGTGTGCTGACTTTTCACTTAATCACCTTGCGACTTCACTTTCATGCTCTGACCCCCGCCCTTTGCCCCTGCTGAGGATGATCAGAACCTTCCTTGTTCTAGACCACCCAGGATGCTCTTGCATTTGATCTTTGTGGAAGTCATTCTTATGTATTATTTGGCCAAACCACACCTGACATTGTCCCAAAGTGTCTGAATGTCCGTTGGCTCCCCTAAATGGAGAGGAGGGGGAAGGGGTTTTTCTCTGTAGTTGCAGTGTGAGAGAAGAGGGGACGTACTGGAATCAGTACAGGGGAGAAGTGTGAGGTTGAGCTAAAATGGTAGGTCCTAAGTGGACCACGAAAGCAAGCAGATCCTGACTGCGCTAGGAACTGGGGCACATCCCTGAAGGAGGCTTGGAGATCACAAAAGGTGGGAGTGGGCTCTGACCAGGAAGGAATTTGTGCATCAGGGAGTGATCTGTATGAAATTCAGAGATGGGCTGCTGGGGCCTCCGGCTGTTATTTTACATGTTCTAGGCCTTGTTTTTTTGAATGGGGCAGGTCCATTTAAAACTGTGATGAGATGACAAATACTGGCTCATCATCAATAAGCATTTCTTAAGGACCTGAGTATCGTACCTCAGGGAGCTGAGGTTGGGAGGGGACTTCTGGAGTGGTGATGGGAGGGGTAGTGGTGGTTCCCGGAGAGACCATGAATTTCCAAAGCTCTCTGATGAAAAGTCTCATGCTCTTACTTCAAAAAAATATGTCACAGTGATGAAAAAATAGGGAAGGGACAATGACTGTATGCTTATAGCATGTTAGGCAATGAGCTCCTCTTTCTCTGTTACATTATGTAACATATGTAATTCTATATATTCATGTAAAGTTACAGAACACTTATTTTATATATAATAGATAATATATATAATATTAGTTCTTCCAAAATCATATGAAACAAGTATTACTATTATTGATGCCATCTTATGGACGAGGTACCTAAGGTTCCAAGATTTAACTTGTGTTCACACCTAGCTCCTTCCCTGACCCTGTAATGATTCTTTCTTATTTAAGAAGCAACTACATTAATCTGTGTTAACAAAAGTGCAAGAACAAATGATTAAAATTGAAAAAACCCCCCAAGTGATTAAAATTGTCTTGAGATAGACACCCTGCTCTTCCACTTAGTCAGGTCTGAGAAATACGAGAATACTTTGAAGGAGATTTGTAACTTGCAGCGATGACATGAAGAAAGTTCTGAAGAAATAATTATCCAGCCTTTCTCTGGGAAAAAAAAAAAGGAAAGAATAATGTTCTTTGGGTTAATTTTTCAGTGAGATATTTTGGTAATGATCAAGAGATGCATTTAAAATAGTGGTTGAAATATTAGGTCAAATTTTCATCTTCACTCATTGGTTATAATTTTTCTGGGTCTCCACCGAGGGAAGAAAAAGAAGTATGTTAAGAAATTGGTCTGTTAACATGAATGTTTATGCAATTTGGTTATGTGCAATGGCAAAAAGGAGTAGATGAGAAGAGAAAAGAAAGGAATTAGAGATTTATTTATTTATTTTGAGAGAGAGAGAGAGAGATAACAAGCGGGAGGGACAGAAAGAGAAGAGAGGATCCCAAGTGACTGCCCGCTGAGCATGGAGCTCAGTCTTACGACCTTGAGATCATGACCTGAGCTGAAACCAAGAGTCAGGTGTTTAACCGACAGTGCCACCCTGGCACCCCAGGAAAGAAAGGGATTAAACATTTCAAATAGGAACCCAACAAAAGCTGGGAGAGCATTTTCCCTAACTCTGCATTAATATAGGACCTTCACCTTAAGTGGCAAATGGCAGGCATGTCTATGACTTGGGTGGGAGTGTTTATAAGCAGGGTTTCTCTCCCTACCCGGAGGAAGTGGCATAGACTCTAAAGAGCATTACAACTGTAGGTGTTTTAACTCAAAGTGTGCCCCTTGGCACATTATTTAGTAGACTTGGGGTGTCTCGAAATATGGCGATGTTGGGATGCCCTGAGAACCTCAGAGTGACTGGGACAGCAGGAAGACATGTGTCATCAGAGAAGCTAGAACCTCAATCAGACAAAGACAGCAATGCCTGGTTATTCATCATAGATGTAGGACCACATTCAGAAATGTAATGGCCTGGGTCTAAGCACTCAGCCCCACTATGACTATTTCCTGTCTCTACTCAGTAGGGTACCTCAATTTTGATAAGTCACTATAAAAGATACATTTTAGCAAACTGACCTTGGCTTCTTGGCATTCTACTGCAGGCTGAATTTGGCTTCCCACCTGGAGCTGGGCCCTTGGGTCCTGTTTGTCCTGTGAGGTCACAGTCCCCTGCACAGTGATGGGTGATTTTTCATTATGCGGTAAAACATTTCCTGGCATGCTGTTTTCACTACAGTGATAGGGAGGGTCTCTCGATTGTTTTCATCATGTCATGTCCCATGAACCTCGAAGGGGCTTACGTGCCTCCTGTGTCATTCTAAAGCTCTTCGAGGTCTCAAGACTTGGCTTCACCTCCCAGTAGCCCTCCTTTGGTCATGGACCCCATGCATCTTCTCCACCACATCCCTGCCACGTTTCCCATCAGTGTCACCGTGTCCAGCCTCCTTGTTATCCTTACATTGCTATTGTAATAATAATGACAGGTACAACTATGAATCCCTACCATATGACTTCATGCATGCTATTGAATCCTGGAGTGAGACCATGAGGTGCTTACTGCAGAAGACATGCTGGGAGCACGGTGGAGCGGGATTTGAACCCTGGAGGTCTCCTGAACCCCTACATATAACCACTGCCTCCTGTCTTTCTGAACATAAAGTCTTTCTTGCTCCTCTCCTCAGAAGAGCACCCCACTTTCTCAAAGCCTACAGTCAGACTCATTTCCTCTAATGACCTCCCTGAATGCTTCAGCATTTCAGTTTCCATAAACAGTATTCAATGTCTCTTGCTTTATTGAGAATATGAATTGATGACTCTTTACAATTAACCACATAGCACTTGTCTTTAGCTCATTGGAAGACACAGCTTAGGTCTGATTTGTAGTTTATGAGATAAAACGGTGGCTGGTAGAATTTTCAAATGGGCATATCAACTGCGTTTTTAAAAAAGATTTTATGTATGTATGTATGTATGTATGTATGTATGTATGTATTATTTCTAGAGAGCGTGAGAGTGGGGCAAGGGGCAGAGGGAGGGGGAAAGAGAATCTCAAGCCGACTCCATGCTGAGTGCGTGGAGCCCAATGTAGGGCTTGATCTCACGACTCGGAAATCATGACCTGAGCCAAAATGAAGAGTCTGATGGTCAACTGACTGAGCCACACAGGCACCCCTCAACTGCAGTTTTAATAGATTTCAAAAACAAGTTTGCACATAACTAGAGATTATGGAAATATGTAATTATATTGAAATTTGCAGATCAAAAATCATCCACAGCTGTGGTTAATTATATACGAATTATTTGTAGATAAATGCACACTCACATGTGTACGTCTGTATCTGCAGAGATATAGATATCTCTGTATATATGTAATTTGGTCCCTTGTGTTTATATACATATCTTCTCTCTACTCCTTTACCCTTGATTGTAATTTACCTAAAGACGGAGCCCAATTATAATTTGGACCTGAAGTACAATGACGAAGACATTTCAACTTACACAAGAGAGAGATGCTTTATAAAACAGATACCAGCATGGACACTTTAGAGGCTGGTTTATACACTTACTATGCATAATCAGGTGTTTTGGTTTGATTTGTGAAATAACTGTTTTTGCAAAGTTGTAAGTAAATACAATCTTATTTAAGATGCACTGAAAGGAAAGACAAATGGCCAATTAACATATGAAAAATATTCAAACTTATGAGTATCAAAGAAATGTAAATTAAAAGAACACTGAGACTTTTTTTATCTATCAAATTGGCAAATTTAAAACAGCATTACACTCAGAGTTTGAGAGGATGAACATTTGTTGGGAGAGAGCTTTGGCAATGTGTATATATATTTAAAAATGTTCATATCTTTTGTCTTGGTAATCCTATTTCTAGTACTTTATCCTAAGGAAATATTGAAATATTTATGATGCTACAGTATGTATAGTAGGTACAAATGAAAAACAACAAATATCCACAATAGGGGAGTAAGGAAAGTATGGTAGATCTCTATGGTTTATGTGATATAGAGACATATAGATTATCATGTATATATTTTATATATTTAATAAAAATGTATCTACATATTTTATAAACAATATATATATACATATATATATATTTATATATATAAAGACATAAGAGAGTGCCCATAATATATTAAGAGAAAAAAAGCAAGTTATAACTCTGGGTATTACATTAGCACCACAATCTTATAAAACAATATGTTTATCAATATGCACTGAAAAAAGACTACAAAGAAACACATCAAAATGTTAACAATTGCGGTGGGGTAATGTTGATTTTTATTTTTATATTTTTTTGCAATTCCAAGTTTTTATAAGAATAAGCCTATTTGTAAGAATCCCAACTACAACAATATAATAATTTAAACAATACATCAGCTTGGACTTCAGGGAACTTTCAAAATGAATAAATGTGGAAACTTATGTCCCACACATACAGGAATCAGGATGACTTATAGATAAAAGTTAGAATGGCATAGCTGTGCTAAAGGGAAGGAGGGAAACCTCCCAGGACCAGGGGGGAGCAGAGTCCCAGCAGTAAGGTTGAGTGTGAAGGCCTGGGGTGGGGGTAGAGGAAGCAAATTTGGGATAGAGGATTTCCAAGTGGGAGGGGAGCAAGGGTGGGTGAGAGGTGATTCCTACATGAGATGCCTGTCAGGAAGCCCGTTCTGGGAGTGTGACTGGAAGCTGCGAGAATTCCAACCAGCCTGTGTGGAGTTTCAGCCTGTAACAACTCTCACCAGGGTAGAGGGCAGACGCAGGCCCCTGCAAGACTGGGAGGTGGACCAGGATCCATCCTGGCTTGGGGTCAGGAATAACAAAGACCCAGCAGGTGGCGCTGTACTTCTGAGCTGAGGATCTCCTGGGAGCAAGGCTGAGGCATCCCACCACTATGGGGAGGGGAAGCAACTGCTCTACCGGTTTGGAATGATTTTAGCAGCAAATAATTATCTCCTAGACTACACAGAAGCTTATTATCTTTTTTAACATAAGAAACTGAAGGCAGGCTATCTCAGGATGGTCTCGCAGCTCAACAATGCAATCGTGGATCCAAGCTCTTTGTCTTCTCTGCTGCATTTGCTGTTCCTTGCTTTCCAGTTGTAAGATGGCTGCTGAAGCTCCTGGTACTGTAATTCCTGCCTTCCCAGAAGCTCCCAAGCCCACTCTCCATTGTATCTTGTCAGGCAGAACTGGGTCACATGGCCTCCCTTGGTTCCAGGGACCCTGGGAAATTGAATGTGTGGCCATGGGAAATAAATAAGTCACAGGTGACTTGGACCTATCAGCTCTATTGGCTGGATGCATCGCTACTCAAGATAAAACTGGGTTTTATTAGCAAAGAAGCAGGGAGGGGATGGCTGTTAGGTAGGCAACTTCCACACAGTGTGAACTCTCAAACAAAACTGAAAGAACTCATACCCAAAAACTATAAATCGTACACGAATCTGAAAATTACTTTAAAATAAATACATTTACAGCCTCTCATAAGGTAAAACAACAACAACCAAAACATGAATTAAATAGGCAATTACATCAAGAAAAATAGATATGAATAAAAATGAGTCAGAAATCTTGGGAATGAAAAATATAGTCATTGAAATAAAAAACCAGCCCCTATGAATGAAATATTGGACTGGATATAGTTGAAGAAAGTGAGATGGAAGCCAGAACTTTGCAAGGCACCTGGAATGCACCGTCGAGAAATAAAGATAGATGAACTATGAAAGGAACTGTAAGAGGGATGTGGAGGAGAAGTTGGGAAATTATAAATTGTTGCTAATAGGTATTCTTGGCAGACTATAGCAAACATGGGAGGGAAGCAATATATGTGTGCATATATATATCAATATGTGTGTATATATAGAATATAAATATGTGTATATATAAAATATGTGTGCATAAAACATGTATATATGTATAAAATATGTGTGTGTGTGTATATATGTATATATATATATATGAAAAAAAGATATATTTTAAGTAGGCTCCATGCCTAGCATGGAGTCCAGTGTAAGGGCTTAAACTCACAACCCTGAGATCAAGACCTGAGTTGTGATCAAGAGTCAGATGCTTAACTGAGTGAGCCACCCAGGTACCCTGAGAAGCAATATTTGAAAAAATAATGGATCTAACTTTTCTAGAACTAAAGGTAGGCACAAATCCTGGGGTGAACAGGGCATCGCAATTGTTAAGCAGAGAAAAAACCCCTCACACCCAGACACATGTTAGTGAAACTACAGAATGGCAAGAATATTTAAATTAAAAGGTATCTGAGAGAAACACAGATCACATACAAAGCAACAACAATCAAACTAACAGCCAATTATACATCAGGAATGTGAGATACCAGAGGATGGAATAATATCTTAAAAATGCTGAGAGAAAACAACTGCCAAGCTAGATTTCTACACCTAGCTAAGTTATCTTTTCAGAATAGGTGTAAAATACAAACAACCCTAAAACAACAACAATAACAACAAAAACAAAAGCCACACAGAACCCTAACACAAAACAAAACAGAAAATCTAACACTACAAAACTGGAAGAATATGGGAAAAAGTACATAGGGAAAAAGCTTTTTGAGTTTAGGAAAGACAAAACTTTCTCAGAAAGGACACAAATAAGCATGAACATAGAGGAAAAAATTGATAAATTGAACTTTATAAAAATAAAAAACTTTTGCTTTCCAAAAATACCATTAAGAAAAAGAAAAGCTAGAGAACAGAAGGAAGATATTTGCTACCCATTTGTCTTTCAAAGGCTTCTCTCCAGAATATATAAAGAGCGCTTATAATTCAATAACAAAAAGACAATGCAACACAAAGCAAAAAAAAAAAATTATTTGAACAAACATGTTTCAAAAGAAGATAAATGAGTTGTCAGTGAATACATGAAAAGATGCTTAGTATGAGTAGCCATCAAGGAAATGCAAAAGAAAACCACCACCACCACTACCACCACCACCAAACCCACAGTGAGAAACCACTGTTTACTTACAGAAGAGTTAAAATTGAAAAGACTGACAATACCAAGTGTTGACAAGGATGTAGAGTGAGTAGAACTCTGATGAACTGCTACTGAGAATACAAAATGATTTAACCATTTGGGAAATCTGGCAGTTTCTTAAAAGTTAAACACAAATTTATAAGATTATGTATTCAGGCATTCCATTCTTAGGTATTTACACAAAAGAAACAAAAACATGTATCTACACTAATATTTATACAAAAATGTTGATGGCAGCTTTAGTCACAATAGCCACAATCTGGAAATAGCCCCAAATATTATCAGGGAGTAGATACATAATGTGTGATATACCTTACATGTGGAACATTACTTAGAAGTAAAAAGGCACAAAGTATTCAAATATACAGAACATGTTTTTCAAGTCATGCTGAATGAAAGAAGTCAGATACAAAAGTGTGTGCACTGTCAAATAATCCGTAGTGACATAAAGCAGATTTGTGGTTGCCTAGGGCTGGGGCTGATGTGGGGAATGGAGTGCAAAGGGGCACAATGAATCTTTTGGGGGTAATGGAAATGTCTGTGTCTTTTTTTTTTTTAAGAGAGGGAGAGAGAGAGGGGCATGGTGGGAGGGGCAGAGGGTGAGAGAGAATCTTAAGCCTAGCATAGAGCCTGATGCAGGGCTCAGTCTCACAACCCTGAGATGCAATCACGAGCCCATTCAATTGACTGAGCCACCCAGGCACCCGTGTTTTTATATTATTTTAAAATTAAAAAAAATATTAAGTTTTTATTTAAATTCTAGTGAGTTAACAGGCAGTATAATATAGTGATTGAACACTTCCGTACATCACCCAGTGCTCATCCCAGCAAGTGCTCGCCTTCATCCCTATCACCTGTTTCCCCCACCCCCCTACCCACCTCCCTTCTGGTCACCATCAGGTATGTTCTTATAGTTAAGAGCCTGTTTCTTGGTTTGCCTCTTTCTCTCTTTTTTCCCCTATGCTTATTTGTTTTAGTTTCTTAAATTCCACCTGTAAGTGAGATCATATGGTGTTTGTCTTTCTCTGACTGACTTATTTCAACTAACTTTATACTCTTAGCTCCATCCCTGCCATGGCAAATTGCAAGATTTCATTCTTTTTTATGGCTGAATAATATTTCACTCTATATATATATATACCACATCTTTATCCATGCATCAATCAAGGGACACATCAATCGGTGCTTACCTGACTGAGCCTACCAGGCATCCCTGTGTCTTGACTATAGTGGTGGTGTTATGAGTATTTACATTCTAATGACTCATCTAAATGAATGCAGTTTCTTGTATGCAAATTATGCCTGAATAAATGTATTAAGGAAAAAAATGACATTTTCAGACATGCAAAGATAAAGAGAGTTTAAATTTGAAGTCTTGATAAACTTGTAAAATAATTTGGATGGAAGAAAACAAATGAACCCAAAGGGAAAGAATATAATTGTAAGAGATTTAATGCTTCAATGGAACAGAATGTTTTGAGGGTCTCATGTTCCTGAATGACTCTCTGTGTAATATAACCAACCAGAAAAACTCAATCATTTTAACTTGAAACATTTTTTATTAAAATTTCTAATGCACAAAAATAAGAATATTGGTGTAAAGAACTCCCATATAAGAGAATCTGTACATCATACATTTGAGTTTGGTGTATTAGGGAATACCTGTATTTGTTAATCATTACATAGCATTCTTTATTTTTAAGAAGGTTATTTCTTTATAGTCTCTCAAAATGAGTCAGATGAAAAATCATCATTTTGCATATTTACAATACTTGAGAAATGTGAAAGATAATTAAAAGATCCAGAATGCAAGATGGCATTATGCTCAAGACCTCAAATCATTTTACAAATATTTCACAATTGCACAAGACCTCCCTCTTGTACGTACCCTTCAAGTAAAGATTTCTTATTTGTCAAATATTTCTTTCACAACTTAAACTCTTGTAGAGACTAACTCAAATTTCAAGTTTATTGAACAACTACCTTTTGCCAGGTGCTAAACTCAATAGACTTAGGGAATCCCAAATTTGAATAAGGCTTTGTCTTTTTTAAAAAAGATTTTATTTATTTAATTGACAGAGAGACACAGCGAGAGAGGGGACACAAGCAGGGGGAGTGGGAGAGGGAGAAGCAGGCTTCCTGCCAAGCAGGGAGCCTGATGTGGGACTCGATCCTAGGACCCTGGGATCAGGACCTGAGCAGAAGGCAGACGCTTAACGACTGAGCCACCCAGGCACCCCAAATGAGGCTTTGTCTTAACCCTAGAGGATTTATATTTCTGCAGGGACTCTGCTTCATTACTGTAGATTTCTGATTGTATTGATGCAGATAGTACGAATATTGTTCCTCTTCTTTTATTTAAAGTTTGGCAGAGATAGTGGATGTCTCTGCTTTGTCTTACACCGAAGATACGTACATGTTAGTTTGGACGGCTCCCTCTTTCTCAGGCTGGACTCCTAAACTCCATTTCCTAAAACATCCTTTTGTTTTAAGAGTCAGAGAAGGGAAAAGTAAACAGTATTCTATCATTCCTGGCACATACACTGTCTCATTCCTGAAAATTTATGAGTAAATGCACAGCACCTCGTAGGTGAGCGATGGTTGTCCTTACAGCAATTTGTAATGAAATAATGTCATAAATCACAAGGGACTGGCCAGAGCCCCAAATAAAATATCTATGGCTTCAAACTACAAATGTCTCCTGTGTTAAGATATGTCCTATTTATTCCAATCACAAAATGTTAGAACAGTAAGGAAACCAGGAGGAAAAAAAGTTTTATAACCTCCAATCTGCCATATTCGCTATAAATTGGTAATAAACACACCTAAGTTACTTCATTACAACGTGATAGATTGTAACAGCAACTCTGAAGGTCCATTATATAAATCATTTAAATAGCGATTCAGACAATTTGAGAAATTCCCATTAATTACTAGAAAGTCAGAAACAATAACACCGATGAGATTCAGTTCACCCTGCGTTTGTGAATATAGATACTTTAAAATGTAGATTATGACTCCGTGGAGCAGAGTACCTCATTAGTCATGTAAAACCCTTTTATTTTTTAATTTTGATGGGATGAAGATTGTTGAATAGACTTTAATTGATCTTTGACAGTGAAGAGGCTGCAGTTTCTTTAGCTTAGCATAATGCCTGAGATTGTCTATGATTTGTCCATATTTTCAGAAACACCCAGAGTTTATCACATAGTGAACACTTTGGGTGCTGAGCCCTGTAAAAGGGGTGCAAAATGCAAAAGATTTAGTCCTTTTCGTGGAAGGTGAAGGGAGGACTCCTCTCCCCTTTTTCCAGTGTATTGAATTTCTCTTTTCTCTTTTTTTTTCTTTCTTGTCTTCCTTTCTTCCTTTCCTTCCTTTCCCTTCCTTTCCCTTCCCTTCCCTTCCCTTTTCTCTTTTCTTTTAGATTATTTATTTATTTGTTTGTCAGAGAGAGTGAGCACAAGCAGGGAGAACTGCAGAAAGAGGGAGAAGCAGGCTCCCTCCTGAGCAAGGAGCCCGATTGGGGGCTCCATCCTGGGATCCTGAAATCCTGGAATCCTGGGATCCTGGGATCCTGGGATCATGACTTGAGCTGAAGGTGGACACTTAACCTGCTGAGCCACCCAGGGGTCCCAGTTTACTGAATTTCTTAAAACAGAAACCGGGGGGGGGGTGCCTGGGTGGCTCAGTGGGTTAAGCCTCTGCCTTCAGCTCAGGTCATGGTCTCAGGGTCCTGGGATCAAGCCCCACATTGGGCTCTCTGCTCAGCAGGGAGCCTGCTTCCCCCTCTCTCTCTGCCTGCCTCTCAGACTACTTGTGATATCTCTCTGTCAAATAAATAAATAAAACCTTTAAAAAAGCAAAAACAAAAACAAAACAAAACAGAAACCGGGAATGATACATAGTACAGCTCCAGTCCTGGTTAGGGATTTACAAGTAAATGATCCTTTTTTAGTGCAGCCAGTTCATTTGGAATCCCGGTGTCCCTAACATCTTCTCTGCCAACAATGCTGAGCTGGTACACATTTCAAGTTGCCCTTTTGGCTCTCCATCCTCCTCTAGCTCTGGTTTATTCTCTTCAATAATGGAAAAAGATGCCTTTCTTCTCCACAAGAATCTGAGTATCTTGAGGGCAGGGATCATCTGTTTGTCACACGTACCCATGCATGGCTCTGAACAGGGTGCTCCTGATCATAATCATTAAATGTACATGCACATTAGCATACCCGATAAAGAAAGGCAGGATACTGAAATTGGGAATCAGAGTGACTTGGATAGGACCTGGGGATCCTTGCTTTGCATAATATGGTCTGCTTTCCTGCTAAGATGGCAGCCTAGGGCACTGGCATATGCCTGCTACCAAGGCTGGACTCTTCTCCGTGGTCTCCAAGCCACCTGTCTAGCTTCATCATCCACACTTCAATTCCCTCCACCCCAGCCATTCCAGACTGATTGGGGCCCCAGAATTGCCTCTGTTCTGGTCCATGATGCTTCTATTCTGATTACTGTCTAGTCTATGCTTGTTGAGATTCTACCCATCACACAAGATCCATTTTAAATGTCACTCATAATGTTTATTGAGATGACCCATCCTCCCAGTGTTTGTGATCTCTCCTTCCTGTGAACACTTCTGAGCTCTGCGTGCCTGAGGCATTCAGCAGACAGAGCCCTTGCACTGCCTACTGTGTAGTGGGTACTCCCCAGGCACTGGAGTGGCACACGGGATCCCACAGTCCACAGTCCTCTCCACCCGCTCCTCATCGCTCTGCTGATTCTTTCAAGATTCTGTTTCTGGGTCACTCAGTTCCTTGAACCCCTTGCCTTCTGGTTCTGAGATTTCAGTGATAAGCCTTGGTGTGGTCTATTTATAGCCAGTGTGCTGCATATTTGGTGAATTCTTTCAATACAGAAATTCAAGTCCTTCAATTTATTCAAGTTTTCTTGAATGATTTCATTGAAAATCCACCCCTTCTCAGCACTGTTTTACCTGTTTTCTGTTTCTGGAATTCCTATTATTTGGATATTGACCTTCTGTATGGATTCTCATTTCTCTTTCTTATTTTCTGCTTGTTCTTTTGTTCTATTTTCTTGGGGATTTCCTTATTATTGTTGTTTTTTAAATAGGTTCCATGCCCAATGTGGGGCTCGAACTCACGACCCTGAGATCAAGAGGCACATTCTTTGCCAACTGAACCAGCCAGGTGCCCCTGCTCAATTTTATTTGTCAACCCTCTACTGAATTTTTAATTTCTGCCATGATTTTATTTATTTATTTGTTTGTTTGTTTTTATTATGATCATATGTATATAACATAAAATTTGCCATTTTAATCACTTAACCATTTTTAAGTGTATAACTTAGTGACATTAAGTACACTTATAATGTTGTGCAAATATCACCACTATTTCCAGAACTTTCTCAGCATCCCAAAGAGAAACTGTATCTATTAAGCAATAAGTCCTCATTTTTGTTTTGCCCCAACCCTAGCCCCTGGTGACCTTTATTCTTTCTGTCTCTAGGAATTCGCCTGTTCTAGGTACCTTGTACAGGTGTTTTTTGTTGTTGTCTGGATTATTTCACTTTGCACAGTGTTCAAGGTTCATTCTTGCTGTGGTCGTATCATAGTTTCACTCTTTTTAGATGGGTGAGTGTTACTCCATTTTATGTATATACCACCATTCATCTGTTAATGGATATTTGGTTTGTTCCCACTTGTTGGTTATTGTGTGTAATGCTGCTATGAACATGGTGTACAATGATCTGTTTGAGACTCTGCTTTCAATTCTTTTGGATGTGTACCCAGGAGTGGAATTGCTAGATCATCTGCTAATTCAGTGCTTAACTTTTTGAGGAAGCAGCAGACTGTTTTCCCCATTTTCACCAACACTTGTTACTTTCAATTTTTTTTTTTGGCAATAGCCATCCTAAAGGGTTTGAGGTGATATCTCATTGTGGTTTTTGATTTGCATTTCCCTAATGACAAATGATGTTAAACATCTTCTTATGTGCTATTGGCCATTTGTGTATCTTTTCTGGAGAAGTACCTGTTCAAGCCCTTTGCCCATTTTGGAATTACATTGTTTTATTGCTGTTAAGCCTTAAGAGTTCTTTATATATTCTGGATAGAGATCTTTTATCAGACAGTGATTTGCACATATTTTCTTCCATTTTGTGGGTTACCTTTTTTCTCTGTTGGAAGTATTTTTTGGAACAGAAGTTTTTCATGTGGGTAAAGTCCAATTTATCTATTTTTTTCTTTTGTTGCCTATGCTTTTTGTGTCATATCTAAGAAATTATTGCCAAGTCCAATGCCATGAAGCGTATCCTCTATGGTTTTCTCTAAGAATTTTGTAGTTTTTATAAAGCTCTTAAGTTGCAGTCTTTGAACCATTTTCAGTAAATTTTATGTATGATTTATGTAACAACCCAACTTGATACCTTTGCATGTAGATATCCAGTTTCCCCAGCACAATTTATTGGAAAAACTGTCCTTTCCCCTTTGAATGGTCTTGGAATCCATGTCAAAAATTAATAGACTACACATGTAAGAGTTTTTCTCTGGCTTCTCTCTCTTCTAGTACCTCGTTTTATATGTTTGTCCTTAGGCCAGTGCCACACTGTTTTGATTATTGTAGCTTTATAGTAAGTTTTGAAATCAGGAAGTGTTAAGTCCTCCAACTTTGTTCTTCTTTTCAAGATTGTTTTGGCTATTCTGGGTCCCTTGTGATTCCATATGGGTTCTAGGATGGGTGTTTCTATTTCTGAAAAAAGTTGCTGTTGGGTGTTTAATAGAGATTGCATTATATCTGCACATCACTTTAGGTAGAGGTACATCTTACTACCTGTGCATCCAATAATGTAAGTCTTCTGATCAATGAACATGGGATGCCTTTCTATTTATATATGCCTTTTAAAATTTTTCATCAGTGCTCTAGAGACTCTTAATCTCAGGAAACAAATCAAAGGTTGTTGGAGTAGAGGAGGTTGGGAGGGATGGGGTGGCTGGGCGATGGACATTGGGGAAGTTATGTGCTATGGTGAGCACTGTGAAATGTGTAAGAGTGATGAATCACAGACCTGCACCCCTGAAACAAATAATTCATTACATGTTAATAAAATAAAAAAATTAAATTCATCATTATGGAAAGATACAAAAATTTTTTTCGTGTCTTCTAAATTTCCGTGTACAAGTCTTTTGTCTCTTAAGTATCATATAATAAATAAAATAAGATTCCTAAGTATTTTATTCCTTTTGAAACTTTTGTTTGCTGTCACTTTAATTTCTAAGGTATTTTTTCCCTTATCTGAATGACTTCCTCCCTCCTTTTAAGGAAATAAATAGAAATCTATTCTTATGTCCTAGATATAATATCTTTTCTTCTCTGATTATAGGAATGATAGTTATGTTTTTAAAAGTTTCTTCTTTCTGTATTTTGTTCACTTCCTTCAGGCTACTGTCTCTTATCTATTTCTTTATTTATGTCTTTATTCATTTTTACTGTCTCTTATTTATCTCAGCTTCCTTCTATATTAGAGATTTTCCATAAATGTCTTGTCATCCTAGCTTGTCTGTTCATGATGAAAAATGAGGACAACAAGTTTGCCTGAGTGGGGCGTGTCAGTTTTGAGCTTTGCTCTAAGATGATATAGGTGGGCTGTTTGTTAGGGAACCCTGGAATTAGTCTGGATTGTTCCTCATGGGCTGATCAGGCTCCTCAGAGAGAAAGTTGCTAGTCTCTTGCCTGGAGAGTAGAAGTCTGTCTGCAGATTTCTGGAAGTTGAGGGGTGAAGAAGACTGGCACTCCCAGCTTGCAATGTTGAGTACTCATGTTGACTTATTCCCTGTGCCCATGTTGTCAGCTGTGCTGCTCTTCCCCCAGTCCACACTCTGTTTTCTCCCCTCCAGAGACCAAGCCTCTAGGGTGCCAGCACATTGGTGGGAGGTTGCTGCTCATCTGTATGGATTTGTGAAGGGGCTCTAGGGCTTGTACTGCTTCTCAGACAGCCCTTGCCCAGTCCTGTGTATTGCAGTCACTTCTCCTTCCCTCTCCAGTTCTAGAGGTTGCTGAGGTTGCCAATTCTGAGTCTTTTAAGATGTCTGCAGTGTGAATCTCACTAGTTCTTAGCTTTCTCCACTGTTAGCTTAAGATTTGGCTTTTTCAGGTTGGCTAGGGCAATTATCCCTTATATTTCTGCTTTCCAGCAGTTTTCCTATTCTCTCTCTGGATTCATGTCTTAAAAAAAAAGCACAAAAACAAATAACCTCTTAGCCTTCAGGCTTGGGATTTTGCCAGATGGCAAACTAACATGGGCTACTGGCTTCTTTCTCAAAAATCAACTCTGGAGCAACTAGAAGTTAACATGGAATTCAGAAACTAAAGAGCAACAATGAAAATACAAAATAAAAACAAAACCCAAACAAGAGAAAAACTTGAGGGAGACTACTGATGTGTGTGGGGTCTTAGGCTGGGTTGAGGTGTGTCTGGGGACATCAGGCAAAGGATAGGATTAGTGTGACGTTGGGATACCTGTGACTTTGGGACAATTGTTGTTAGTCCCCTAAATGAAAACCAGTCCATAGTCCCCTACAGTCCAGACAGTCGATGCAGGTGCGCACAGGGCAGGGCTGGTCTCTGCTGGGCAAGGCATTGATGAACACCCATGTGGAGGGTCCGCAGACAACTGCCTTGGCCCCTCGCTTCTTCATACACTTAGGACTGACGGATGACACTAGATGCTTTTCAACCTTGGCTGCACTTTGGAATTACTGGAGTTTATGCACCCATTTCCCAGACCTCATTCCACACCAGTGAACCAATCAGAATGTCTGGTTGTAAGATCATGGCTTTAGGATTGTCAGAAAGCTCCTCAGGTGATTCCTTTGTGGGGCTGATTAAGACACACTGACCCAGGGAGGTCATATTCTCCTCTGGCGGCTTGTTGTTTGCAAGTAAAGTCCTAATTGTAAGATTTAACTAGGGGATGGCAGAAAAGAGGTGACCCAAGTGATTCTTTGGTGTCTGGAGCTTTCTCTTGGGACCATGTCTACTTCCACCCAGGTGGGGGCCTGCCTTTGACCACTGACACTCCCCGTCCCCTGCCCCCCCCTCCAAAATCCCTTCACTGAGTAGTTGATATCTCCAGGAAACATGAATCCACAAGTCAGAGTGACAGGATACCTGAGGAATAGAACACCTGAAAAACTGGGCCACATAAAATCATCAGAAGTGAAATTATTGGGACAGATGGATCAAAAGTCTAAAATAAGGCAGGATAATATAATAGTTTAAAGCAATAGGGGAGATTATTGTATTGTCAATCTTCCTGTGACTTTTTGTTTTAAGCTTGTTAATGTAGGCAATAGACAGACTACTAGGTCCCCCCCCCCNNTTTATTTATTTATTTGAGAGAGAGAGAGAGTGGGGGAGGGGCAAAGGGATAGGGTGAAAGAGAATCTCAAGCAGCTCTGCACTGAGTGCAGAGCCTGATGTGGGGTGTGTTCTCAGGATCCCAAGATCACGACCTGAGCTGATACCAAGAGTTGGGTGCTCAACCTACTGAGCCACCCAGGCATCTTGGACCTTAGATTTTTTAATTTCAGCGACTCTTCTTCTTTTTTTAAAGCCTTTAATCCAGTATAGTTAGCATACAGTGTTATATTCGTTTCACATGTATAGTACAGTGATTCAGTGGTTCCATATATTTCTCGATGCTTATTATGACAAGTGAACTCCTTTTTTTTGGTTTGCTTTTTTAACTTTATTTTTATATTATTTAAAATTCTAAAAATTTTTTTTTAAAGTTTTTAATAAAATTCCAGTTAGTTAACATACAGTGTAATATTAGTTTCAGGTGTACACTATAGTGATTCAACACTTCCATGTAACACCCAGTCCTCATCACAGCAAGTGCACTGCTTGATCCTCATCACCTATTTCCTCCAATCCCCACTGGTAACCATACGTTTGTTCTCTATAGTGAAGAGTCTATTTCTTGGTTCACCTGTCTCTCTTTTTATTCCCCTATGCTTGTTTGTTTTGTGTCTTTTGAAAAATATATTATTTATTCATGCTCAGCATCACTTGGCATCAGGGAAATCCAAATCAAAACCACAGTAAGATACCACCTCACACCAATCAGAATGGCTAAAATTAACAAGTCAGGAAAATGACAGGTATTGGCGAGGATGCAGAGAAAGGGGAACCCTCCTACACTGTTGGTGGGAATGCAAGCTGGTGCAGCCACTCTGGAAAACAGTATGGAGGTTCCTCAAAGAGTTGAAAATAGAGCTACCCTATGACCTAGCAATCACGCTACTGGGTATTTACCCTAAAGATACAAATGTAGTGATCTGAAGGGGCACATGCATCCAAATGTTTATAGCAGCAATGTCCACAATAGCCAAACTATGGAAAGAACCTAGATGTCCATCAACAGATGAATGGATAAAGAAGAGGTGGTATATATATATACAACGGAATACTATGCAGCCATCAAAAGAAATGAAATCTTGCTGCTTGCAACGACGTGGATGGAACTAGAGGGTATTATGCTAAGTGAAATAAGTCAATCAGAGAAAGACAATTATCATATGCTCTCTCTGATATGAGGAATTTGAGGGTCAGGGTGTGGGGTTGTGGGGGGTAGGAAGGGAAAAAATGAAACAAGATGGGATCAAGAGGGAGACAAACCATAAGAGATTCTTAATCTCATGAAACAAACTGAGGGTTGTTGGGGGATAGGGAGTAGGGGCAGGGTGGCTGGGTTAAGGACACTGGGGAGGTTTGTGCTATAGTGAGTGCTGTGAAATGTGTAAGCCTAATGATTCACAGACCTGTACCCATGGGGCAAATAATACATTATAAGTTAATAAAAATATTATTTATTTCTTTTAAAGATTTTATTTATTTATTTGAGACAGACACACACACACAGAGAGAGAGAGAGAGAGAGAGAGAGAGAGAGAGACTATATGTGGGGGGAGAGGCAGACAGAGAAGTAGACCCCCTGCTGAACAGGAAGTCAGACACAGGCTCCATCCCAGGACCCTGGGATCATGACCTGAGCTGAAGGCAGATGCTTAACCAACTAAGCCACCCAGGCATCCCTACTATTTTTTTTTAAGATTTATTATTTATTTTAGAGGGAGATGAAGAGAGAGTTCACATGAGCAGGGGGATGGGCAGAGAGAGAGAGGGAGAGAGAGAGAGAACAGGGAGAGGGGCAGAGAGAGAAAGGGAGAGAGAGAATCCCAGCAGACTCCTGCTGAGCATGGAGCCCCCGCCCAGGGCTCAATCTCAGGAGCCTGAGATCATGACCTGAGCCAAAATCAAGAGTTAGATGTTCAACCAACTGAGCTACCCAGGCACTCTGTTCTGTTTCTTAAATTCCACATATGGGTGAGATCATATGGTATTTGTTTTTCTCTGACTGACTTATTTTGATTAGCATTAAACTCTCTAGCTCCATCCCCGTTGTTGCAAATGGCAAGATTTCATTCTTTTTTATGGCTGAATTACATTCCATTGTGTGTGTGTGTGTGTGTGTATGCCACATCTTCTTTATCCATGCATCAGTCCATGGACACATCAATTGCTTCTTCCATATCTTGGCTATTGTAATTGTAAATAATGCTGCTATAAACATAAGAGTGCATGTATCCCTTTGAAATAGTGTTTTTGTATTTTTTTTGGGTAAATACCTAGTAGTGTGATTACTGGATTGTAGGGTAGCTCCATTTTTAACTTTTTGAGGTACTTACTGTTTTCCACAGTGGCCACACCATTTTTTAATCCCATCAACCATGCAAGAGGGTTCCTTTTTCTTCACATCCTCACCAACACTTGTTGTTTCTTGTGTTTTTGATTTTAGCCATTCTGACAGATGTGAAATGATATCTCATTGTAGTTTTGATTTGCATTTCCCTGATGATGAGTGCTGTTGAGCATCTTTTCATATGTCTGTTGGCCATCTGGATGTCTTCTTTGAAGAAATGTCTGTTCACCTCTTCTGCCCATTTTTATTATTCTGCCCATTTGGATTATTTGCTTTTTGGGTATTGAATTGTATCAGTTCTTTGTATATTTTGGATACTAACCCTTTTTGGATATGTCATTTGCAAATGTCTTCTCCCATTCAGTGTGCCTTTTAGTTTTGTTGATTGTTTCCTTCACTGTGTAGAAGATTTTATTTTGATGTAGTTCCAATAATTTATTTTTGCTTTTATTTCCCTTGCCTCAGGAGGACATATCTAGAAAAATGTTGCTCTTGCCAATCTCAGAGAAGCTACTGCCTATGCTCTCTTCTTGGATTTTTGTGGTTTTAGGTCTCACATTTATGTCTTTAATCCATTTTGAATTTATTCTTGTGTACGGTCTAAGAAAGTGGTCCGGTTTCATTCTTTTGCACGTGACCAGTTTTCCCAACACCATTTGTTGAAGAGACTGTATTTTTCCCATTGCATATTTTTGCCTTCTTTGTTGAAGATGCATTGACCACATAACTGTGGGTTTGTTTTAGAGATCTCTGTTCTGTTCTATTGATCTATGTGTCTATTTTTGTTCCAGTGCCATACTGTTTCGATTACTACAGTTCCGTAGTATAACTTGAAACTGGAATTGTGATACCTCCAGCTTTATTTTTCTTTTACAAGATTACTTTGGCTATTCAGGATCTTTTGTGGTTCCATACAAATTTTAGGATTGTTTGTTCTAGTTCTGTGAAAAATGCTGTTGGTATTTTGATAGGAATTACATTAAATCTGTAGATTGTTTTGGGTTGTCTGGACATTTTAACATTATTTGTTCTCCAATCTATGACCATGAAATGTCTTTCCATTTTATTTGCATTGTCTTGAATTTTTTCATCTGTGTTTTATAGTTTTCAGAGTACAAGTCTTTAATCCTGGTTAAGTTTATTTCCTAGGTATTTTATTAATTTTGGTTCAATTGTAAATGGAATTGTTTTCTTATTTTCTCTTTCTGCTGCTTCATTATCAGTGTATAGAAATGTGACTAAAATCTATTGATTTTGTGTCTTGTGAACTTACTGAATTCACTTATCAGTTTTAATAGTTATTTGGGGGAGTCTCTAAGGTTTCCTATATATAGTATCATGTCATCTACAAATAATGAAAGTTTTCTTCTTCCTTACTGATTTGGATGACTTTTATTTCTTCTTCTTGTCTCATTAGTGGGGCTAGGACTTCCAGTACTATGTTGAGTAAAAGTGGTGAGAGTGGACATCTTTGTTTTGTTCCTGACCTTAGGAGAAAAGCTCTCAGTTTTTCACAGTTGAGTATGATGTTAGCTCTGGGTTTTTCATATAAGGCCTTTATTATGTTGAGGTATGTTCCCTCTACACCTTACTTTGTTGAGGGTTTTTATCTTGAATCGTTGTTGTACTTTGTCAAATGCTTTTTCTGCATCTATTGAAATGATCATATGGTTTCTATCCTTTCTCTAATTGATGTGATATATCACATTGATTGATTAGCAAATATTGAATCACTGTTGCAACTTGGGAATAAATCTCACTTGATCATGGTGAATGATTTTTTTAAAAAGTATTGTTGGATTTGGTTTGCTAGTATTTTGTTGAAGATTTTTATATCTATATTCATCAGAGATATTGGCCAGTAGTTCTCTTTTTTCGGTGGTAGCTTTATTTGGTTTTGGGATCAGGGTAATGACAGCCTCATAGAATGAATCTGGACGTTTTCCTCCTTTTCCGTTTTCTGAACTGGTTTGAAAAAAAAAAAACGTATTAACTCTTCTTTAAATGTTTGGTAGAATTCCCCTATAAAGTCATGGACTTGTTTGTTGGTTTTTTTGATTACTGATTTAATTTCCTTGCTAGTAATCATCTGTTTAAAGTTTCCATTTTTCTTGGTTCAGTTTTGGTAGCTTATATGTTTCTAGGAATTTATCCATTAGGATGTCCAATTTTTTGGTATGTAACTTTTCATAATATTCTCTTACATTTGTATTATTGTGTTGTTGGTTGTTATTTATCCTCTTTCATTTGTGATTTTGTTTGAGTCCTTTCACTTTTTTTTTTAATGAGTCTGGCTAGATGTTTATAAATTTTATTCAAAGAACCAGCTCCTTTTTTCATTGATCTGTTTTTCTTTTTTAATTTTTTTAGTTTCTATATAATTTATTTCTGCTCTAATCTTTATTATTTCCTTCCTTCTGCTTGCTTTGGATTTTATTTGTTGTTCTTTTCTAGCTCGTTTAGGTCTAAGGTTAGGTTATTTATTTGAGATTTTTATTGCTTTTTGAGGTAGGTATGTAATGCTATAAAATTCCCTCTTAGAACTGATTTTGCTGCACCCTAAAGATTTTTGACCATTTAGTTTTCCTTTTCATTTGTTTCCATGTAATTGTTTATTCCTTCTTTGATTTCTTGGTTGACCCATTCATTGTTTAGTAGCATGTGATGTAACCTCCATGTATTTGTGTTCTTTCTAGATTTTATCTTGTAGTTTTGATTTCTAGTTTCATAGCATTGTAGTCAGAAAAGATGCACGGTATTACTTTACTCTTTTTGAATTCATTGAGACTTGTCTTGTGACCTAATATGTGATCTATTGTGGAGAATGATCCATGTGCACTGCACTTAAAAAAATGTGTATTCTGCTGTTTTAGGATGGAATGTTCTGAATAGCTGTTAGAAACATCTGGTCCAGTGAGCTACCCAAAGCCATTTTTCCTTGTTGATTTTTTGTTTAGATGATCTGTCCATTGATGTAAGTGGGGTGTTAAAGTTCCCTACTGTTAATGTATTGCTATTGAATAGATTCTTTATGTTTGTTATTACCTGTTTTATGTATTTAGGTACTCTCATATTGGGTATATAAATATTTACGATTGTTATTATATCTTCCTGTTGGATTTTCCCCTTTATTATTATATAATGTTCTCCTTTGTCTCTTGTTACAGTTTTAAGTCTATTTTGTTTGATAGAAGTATGCTACTCCAACTTTCTTCTGACATCCATTTGCCTGATAAATGTTTCTCCATTCTCTCACTTTAAATCTGTAGCTGTCTTTAGGTCTGAAATTCATCTTTTGTAGGCAGCATATAGATGGGTCTTTTCTTTTTTCCTTTTTTTAAAGTAAACTCCATGCCCATCATAGTGCCAATGCAGGGTCTGAACTCACAACTTTGAGATCAAGACCTGAACTGAGATCAAGAGTCAGATGCCTAACCGAGTCACCTAGACACTCCAATGGGTCTTGTTTTTTTATCCACTCTGTCATTTTATGTCTTTTTTTTTTTTAAAGATTTTATTTATTTGACAGAGGGAGACGCAGTGAGAGAGGGAATACAAGCAGGGAGGTGGGAGAGGGAGAAGCAGGCTTCCTGCTGAGAAGGGAGCCCAATGTGGGGCTTGATCCCAGGACCCTGGGATCATGACCTGAGCTGAAGGCAGACACTTAACGACTGAGCCACCCAGGCACATCATCTTATGTCTTTTTATTAGAGCATTTAAAAATGTCTTCTTGGGTCATGATCTCAGGGTCATGGGACTGAGCCCTGGGTTAGGCTCTGTGATCAGTGTGGCATCTGCTTGAGATTCTTTCCCCTTCTTCTCCCTCCCCCTCTGCTCTTCCCCCTGCTCATACACATACACTCTCTCTCAACTAACTAATTTACTAACTAAATAAAATCTTAAAAAAAGACTGTTTTCTTTACCTAGTAGTATAACTTATTTAGATTTAATATAATTACTATCATAATAAGATTTATTTCTGCTATCTTATATTTTCTATTTATTTTCCTATATTTATCTCTTCCTATTTCCCACTGAATGGATTGAAATATCTTCTGCACCTTAATGATTTTACATGCTATTTTTTGTTCTGGTGTTTGTTTTTAACTTAAGCTCATACTCCTGTTTATTTATCCCTATTGGTTTCTTAAACTAATCAAATTCTATATCCTTGTTCTAAAAGACTGCTCATGAAAATATTGGCTAGAATTTCACTTTTTGTTATGGATATATTTTTCCCTTTTAATTTAGTGCCAGCCTTTAATTAAGAAAAATTAAGACCACAATAAATTTTGATTATCTTTCCTCTCCATACTACTTGCAGCCTTACTTGGTCTTATTTCTTTTCATATTTGAGTTTTTTTCTCCCAAAATGTTCTCAATATAGATCATTTGTGACAAATCATTGAGGCATTATATTTGTAAGAATATTTTTATTATATCTTTACATTTGAGTGGCAATTCAGATAAATACAACATAATAGTTCAAAGTTCTTTTCTTTCAATATTTTAAAAGTGTTGCTCCATTATCTTCTTGAATTCAGTGTTGCTGTTGAGAAGTCTAATGTCAGTCTGACTCTGGTTCCTTTGTATGTGATCTTCTCTGAGAGTTATGCTCCAGATAATAAAATGGAATTGATTTGTAGTAATCAGTTTAGTTTTCATATGGCGTTTACCTTTTCAGTGTTACTCTCCTCCATGGAACAAGACATATTACTTAGGATTAGTCCATTTGTGTTGTCTTTCTTCATGTTATAGGGATCTGCTCTTAGTAAAAACTCTGGCAGATCCATCTCTGTACCAATGTCTAAGTGATAGATATGATTCAGTGATTTTAAGCAGTAAATAAGTGCTAAGCTAGAATGATAACTGTAATGGTGGAACCCTGACAGCAGGGTGGGGAAGTATGCAGATGGCTGTTCAGACAAACGTCTTTCTGATGTCCTCTTAGAACCCACCATGGAGTAGCCCAATGTACATCGAGCTGATTTCATGCCTAGAGCTGTTCTGTGTACTTTACACACATCAGTTCATCTCAGCCTCATAACCTCGGTGTAGAGACTCCCCCCTTTTAATAGATAGGAAAACTGAAGGCCAGAGTGGTTAAGTGTCCAGAGTCACACACCTAACAAGTAGCTGAGTTAGGATTCAAACCCAGTTAAGCTCCAAGATCAACTGTGCTTCTAACCACTGCATCCCATTGACTCTCTCCTGCCATGGACAAGAGGGTGCTAGACCCAGAAAGAATAGCAAAAGTCTAGATTCACTGGAAATTTGCAGAGTGTCAGGTAGGGTGCTATATTTTACATATATTTTCTACTTTTTTCCATATTTCAAATTTCTTACTTTGAAAAATTTCAGATATATAATAAAGTTGCAATAATAATGAAAAGAACTTCTGTATATTCTTCACAACAGAGTCAGCAAAGGCTAACATTTTACCATAATCCTCTTTCTCTCTCTCTGTACCTACCAACATCTTTGTATCCATATATCACGTGTATGTCACATCCTCACACATATATTTTTCTGAAACACTTGACAATAAGTTGCAGGTATGTTGCCCTTTTACCTCCAAATACTTCGGTGTGTTTTTCCTAAAACAAGACCATTCTCTTCCACAACTGATTCAATGACCCAAGTCAGAAAACCAACATTGATACAATACTATTATTGTATTGATACAAAACTCTACCAATCTCATGCAGAGTTTTCAACTGCCCAACTAATATACATTTTCTGGCCCAGGATTCAACCCAGAGAAACATTCCTGGGAGGTGTCACACTTCTTCCATCTCTTTTAATCTGTGACATTTTCTCATTCTTTTTTCTCATGACTATTAATTTTCCACTGCTGCTATAGCAAGTTACCACACAATTAGTGGTTTTAGCAACACCACTGTATTATCTTACAGTCTGACATGTTCTCTCTGGGCTAAAATCAAGGTATCAGTAGGGCTCATTACTTTCTGGAGGCTTGAAGTGAGACTCTGTTTCCTTGCATTTTCCAGCTCCTACATGCCACCGTCAGTCCTGGATAGGTGGCCTCTTCCTCCACCTTGGAAGCCAGCAATGTCCAGCTGCACTGAGACTCTCTCAGATGGTCACAGCTCTCTGATGCTCCTTTCACTGTCATGTCTCTGACCACAACTTGGGAAGGCATGGCTTGGCTTCTGGCCTCATCTGATTAGATTGGGCCCATCCAGATAATCCAGGATGATCTCCACATCTAGAAAGACTCTTTTACCGTGCAAGGTAACTTATTCACAGGTGCCAGGTATTTGGGGGATGATACTACTTCTGACCTTGATGATGACCTTGATATTTTAGAAGAGTATAGGCCAGTTATTTTGTAGACTATCTCTTAATTAGAGTTTGTCTGGTGTTTCCCCATGATTAGATTCAGGTTATATGATTTTAGCAGGGCAGTTGTGCTGTTTCGTCTTCTCAATATTGTTTATTAGGAGCTCTGTTCCATTACTGGTGATGCTATAGCCTTTGGTCCCTTGACTGGAGTAGTGTCTGTTTCTTCTATGTGAAGTTATTATTTTTCACTTAGTGTTTAATAAGTATCTTCTGGGGGAGATTCTTTGAGACTGTGTAAATATCCTGTTTCTTATCATATTTTCACCCACTGCTTTTAGCATCTGTTGATGATACCTTGCTTGAAACAATTATTACTGTGGTGGTTACCAAATGGAATTACATTTTCTCATTTAATCTTCACGAACATGATGGGTAGTGTTATCATCCTTAGATTACAGTTGGGAAAATAGACTTACATTAAATAAATAACTTTCCCAAGGTCCCTCAGCTAATAAATGTAAAACATATGGTGGGGCCACAATATGGAGGAGTCTCAGGGCACTTTTACTAACCCTCCTGGTTAGAGAGGTGGTTGGCAAGACACACATTAGTTGTTCTTAGAAAAAAGAATCAGAAAGTTCATGGACTTCATTTGATAGAATGCTGCATACAGTTTGATCCATTTATTTTGGATCAAGATTTTTTTTTTTGTGGGGGGGAAGCCTTCACAATAACAAGTTCTAGAAGCAGAATAGTAGAAACAAAGTCATAGCCAAAATTGTCCTCTCTGAGGAGGATGTTTTTCATGGAAAATCGAGTGGTGCTTTAGCCAAGCCCCCTCAAGGATCATTACATTGCTGAACTCAGGGTCCCTGGGGGAGCTAGATTATAGAGGAGCCAAGGTAGAAAATAGCCCTTCTACTGGGTTGTTAACCAAACCTCTTTGGAAAATTGGTGTTAGATCGGGTTTGCCCTGTCACGGGCTGATTCCCCAAAGCCCAAGTGAGGTTGTAGGAAGCCTCCTGCTCTCTTCTTGAACAGAGCTCTCTTGGCTCCCCTCAGCCAATCAAAGAGACATGACACACAGACAAGCCATGTGGAGGGGTTTCCTGACCAGTAGGAAGCCTGGTTCTGGTGAATTCCTGACAGAGAGAAGGCCAAGAGGAGCCAAGACTGCTGTGGGTGTGTCCCCCCGTGGGTCTGCTCCCTTGCACCCTGCACACCCTTTCAAGAGTCTGTACTTCTGCTTTCTCCTGGTTCCCTTCTTCTGACTCTCATTTTAATCAGTAACTCTTCACACAAACAGGGATAATTAGAAACAGGTGACTCTGGGATTGCACCTGGAGAGTTCCAACAGCTGGCTGTGGGTTTTCTGTTTCTCACAGGGGAATGGGAATTAGGAGCTCAGGACTCTCTCATCGCTAATTTTGTGCAGTGGGTTAAGTCCTCTTACTGGGCTTTAACTTTTCCACTAGGGAATAGTGTTTTATTTCCTTGAAGAAATGTAGTAGTGAATGCTTGTGATGTTCTGTGAGCAGCACAGAGCCAGGGGCTGCCATGTAAACCCAGCAGTACGTGTCTGCAAAACAGATGGTGGTGGTGGTAACAACTCAACCTCATGCTGAAGACAACCAACTCTGTCCAGTCCAGACCATGTGTGCTGGTAAATCCTGGCTCTCAACAGTGGAAGAGGAAATGGACTGGGTGGTCCCTGAACTTGGTTAAAGGACATGTAAGCAAAACACAAAGGTGCTCAATTTCTTTCTGCTTGCCTTTCTACAAAAGTTTTCCTGAGATGGAGTGGAGATTCACAGAGGTACCAAGAAACCCAAGACTCATGCACAGAGGAATGTGCAAGCAGGGGCTTGGTACAATTTCCAGAGGAAGTACAGGATTTGTGTGAGGGACTTGGACTATTGTGTATTGGAAGTTCTCTGGAAGGATCCCTCTTTAAATTTTCTAGAGAAGCAGATGGCACAGCTTTTCTTAATAATGTACTCCATTACATGATGAGTTCTTTGCAGGCGTGTTACCTTGACATCACCCTGGCCCTGTTCAATTCCTGGCACGTGGTATTAAAATGTAAACATGGTGTTTAGTAAACAGTTGTTAAAGGAATGTCCGGGAGATCACAAGTGCTCCATTAGGTAAGTTCTTCTCAATATTAATGTCTTCTCTTGCAAATTACATCCTTATTTTCTTCTTGGAAATGGAGTAGAGTGATTCACTGTTACTCAATGGATAGGGGAGTTCCATTATGGAACTTCTCTGCACACAGCATTTCCTGCTCCAAGTGGCCATGCCCCTTTAAAACCTGCCACTTCTCTTGGCCTTTGAAAATTGGGCAGAGGTGGAAGACTCCTGGCTCCATGCTGTCTGGGGACTTAGGTCTTGTATGGCATGGCTCTTTCCTGTAATTTGAAATTATGAAAATGGGAGACACTGCTGCCAGGGTGCAGTCCACATAAACTTAGAGTCTGGAGTGGCTGTCTGGGGCCCTGGCAGGCTGATGGATGCACGTGGGATGCTGGTCTGCAGGGAGGGGAGAAGACAGCAGTTATGCAGACTGCAGGTGGATGAAAGGCTGAGTGGTCCCAAGAGATGGAGAGACTGGGCTGTTCCCAAGGACCCCATGAGTCCACTGTACATGGTCTCTTGGTTTCTGTATCATTGCTTTACATTCTTCTTCCTGTACTTGAGCTTACTGCAGAGAAAATCACTTTTGAGAATACTCTCACCATATCCTATTCTCTCTTTCCAAAATGTAAATGAATGCTCATCTTAGTCCCTTTAATAAAAATAACTGTATAAACTTCTGGCCACTGGTTTGGATTTAAGGAGTCACTTTGTAAAACTTTCAAGTACTCTTCCTTTCTTTACAGAAGCCTCTCCAGCATTTGCATTACTGGTCTCTAATTGGGGTCCTGAGTAGAATGTGATGCTTCTAAGAAAAGTCTGGCAAATGCTGTTTAGAGTGAGGACCTCAAAGTCCCATATCTCAATTATATTCTTCTCCTAGTCAGTGCTGACTGCTATAACAAATACCACACATCATTAGCTTAACAAACACTTCTTTTCCCACAGTTCTGGAGGCTAGGAGTCCAATATCAATAGGCCAGCAGATGTCATGTCTGGTGAGAGCCTACTTCCTGCATTGCACACAGCTGCCCTCTTGCTTTGTCCTCACAATGGCGTCTTCCTCCTCTTCAAAGGGCACTAATTCCATCAAGGACCATCCTCCTGACCTCATCTTGACCTAGTCACCTCCCAAAGGCCCCACCTCCAAATACCATCACACTGGGGGGGGGGTGGGCTTCAACATATGACTTTGGGGGGGGCACAAACATGTAGTTTATAAAAAATACCATAATTTAAGAATATATAGCTATTTAAAATATTTATTTATTTGAGAGAGAGAAAGAGAGAGAGAGAGAGAGAGGGTACATGAGCAGGGGGAGGGGCAGAGGGAGAGGGAGAAAGAAAATCTCAAGCAGACTCCTCTCTGAGCTCAGAATATGACATGGGGCTCGATCCTAGGACCCCGAGATTGTGACCTGAGCTAAAATCAAGAGTCGGACACTTAACTCACTGAGCCACCCAGGTGGCCCTATAAAATAGTTTTTATGTATTTGAAAATAATGTATATATTCTAATTTGAGCATTCAGGTTTATTTTTTATTTATTTTTTTTAAAGATTTTATTTATTTATTTCACAGAGGGAGAGAGATCACAAGGAGGCAGAGAGGCAGGCAGAGAGAGAGAGGGGGAAGCAGGCTCCCCGCTGAGCAGGGAGCCCGATGCGGGCCTCGATCCCAGGACGCTGAGATCATGACCTGAGCCGAAAGCAGAGGCTTTAACCCACTGAGCCACCCAGGCGCCCGAGCATTCAGGTTTATATATATTTATTCTTAGTAATCATATTGTTCTCTACTATCCTTCTGTATCCTCTATGAAGATTTTCTTTTTTTTTTTTAAAGATTTTATTTATTTGACACAGAGAGAGAGATTACAAGTAGGCAGAGANGCCCCCCCCCCCCCCGCCAATGTGGGGCTCAATCCCAGGATTCTGAGATCATGACCTGAACCAAAGACAGAGGCTTAACCCAGGCGCCCCATCCTCTATGAAGATTTTCTATACCTTTTCCATGTTTTATTCTATTCTATCCACCAGGCATTCAGAGACACTGGTAAAATCTTCCACCATGTTTGTGAGTCTGTTTCTCTTATAGTTTTAATAATTCTATATATTATGGAGCTGTTATAAAATGCAGTTTAAAATTATATCTTTCATGGCACCTGGGTGGCTTAGTTGGTTATGCATCCAACTCTTGATTTTGGCTCAGGTCATGGTCTCAGAGTTTGAAATTGCGCCCCATGTCAAGCTTACCTGCTGGGCATGGAGGGGCTGCTTAAGATTCTCTCTCCCACTCTCAAAAAAGAAAAAGAAAAGAAAAAAGAAAAGAAAAGAAAAAAATTTTAATATATTTCTGGTGAACTTTTATCCCTATATAATGAACATGTTTTCCCCTGCTAATACATTTTGACTTGGAGTTTATTTTACCTCATTTTATGTAGCTATACCAGCTTTCATTTGGGTTTGTGTTTTTTTGGTATCTCTTTTCTCTATTCTTATATTTCTAACATTTCTGTAATACTATGTTTTAAGCACATCTCTTATAAAAACATACAGCCAGATTTTGATTTTTTAAGAAGTAACCTGTGACTCTTTCTTTTACCTGGTAGATCTCCATCTATTATGATTACAAAATTCATTTTACTTTTTACTTACCCTGTCTCTGCTTTAGCTTTTCTATCTTCTACTTTATTGGTTGATTTAGTTTTCCCTAGCCACACTATTTCCTATTTTCTTTCTCCCTACACTCCAGTTTCCTTTGAACTGGAATTCCTATTCTTTTACTGGTTATCCTAAAATTGTAACATGAAACTTAATAGAGGCATACCTTGTTTTATTGCACTTCACTTTCTTGTGCTTCACAGATATGACTTTTTTTTTTATAAGTCAAAGGTTTGTGGCAACTATGTGTTGAGCAAATTTATTGGTACCATTTTCCCAAAAGTATCTGTTCCCTTTGTGTCTTGGTGTCACATTTGGGTAATTCTTGCAGTATTTCAAACTTTTCATTATTATTATATCTGTTATGGCGATCTGTGATGAGTTATCTGTGATGTTACTATTGTAATTGTTTTGGGGTTCCATGAACTGCACCCATATAATACAGTGAACTTAATCGATGAATGTGTATGTGTTCTGACCATTCCACTGACTGGCTCTTCCCTAGTCTTTCTCCCTCTCCTCAGGCTTCTATTCCCTGAGATACAACAATACTGAGATTCGGCTAATTCATAGCCCTACGATGGTTTCTAAATGTTCAAGGGAAAGGGAAAAGTTACATGTCCCTCACTTTAAATCAAAAGCTAAAAATGATTGAGCTTAGTGAGGAAGGCACATCAAAGGCTGGAATACAAAAGCTAGGCCTCTTGTGACAAACAGCCAAGTTGTGAATGCAAAAAAACGAAAAAAAAAGAAAAAAAAGAGTTCTGAAGGAAATTAAAAGCACTACTCTAGTGAAGAACACATGAATGATAAGAAAAAAAACAAAATCCCACAACTTTATTGCTGACTAGGAGAAAGGTTTAGTGGTCTGGATAGATCAAACCAGCTACAATGTTCCCGTAAGCCAAAGCCTCATTTAAGAGCAAGGCCCTAAATTTCAATTCTATGAAGCCTAAGAGGGGAGAGAAAGCTACCTACAGAGGAAAAGTCTGAAATTAGCAGAGGTGGGTTCATGAAGTTTAAGGAAGGAAGCTGTCTCCATGACACACAAGTGCAGGGTGAAGCAGCAGGTGCTGCTATAGAAGCCACAGCAAGTTATCCAGAAGATCCAGCTATGAGAGTTCATGAAGGTGGCTACACTAAACAATGGGTTTATAATGTAGATGAAACAGCCTTTTATTGGAAGAAGATGCCATCTAGAACTTTCATAGCTAGAGAGAAGTCAATGCCTGTCTTGAAATCTTCAAAGGACCACCTGACACTCTTCTTAGGGGCTAATGCAGTTAGTGACTAAGTTGAAGCCAGTGCTCATCCACCATTCCAAAACTCTAGGGCCCTTAAGAGTTATGCTAAATCTACTCTGCCTGTGCTCTATAAATGGATCAATGAAGCCCAGATGACAGCACATCTGTTTATGACATCGTTTACTTAATATTTTACACCCACTGTTGGGACCTACTGGTCAGAAAAAAAAGCTTACTTTCAAAATATTACTGTTCATTAACAATGCACCCCATCATGCAAGAGCTCTGATGGAGATGGATAATGAGATTACTGTTGTTTTCATGCCTGTGAACACAACATCCATTCTGCAGCTCCTGGGTCAAGGAAGAATTTTGATTTTCAGGTTCTTATTATTGAAGAACTATATTTCATAATGTTATAGCTGCCATAGATAGTGATTCATTCCTCTGTTGGATCTGGGCAATGCAAATTGAAAATCTGGAAAGAATTCACCATTCTAGCTGCTATTCAGAACAGTTATGATTCATGGGAAGGGGTTAAAATGCCAACATGAACAAGAGTTTGGAAGAAGTTGATTCTAACCCTCATGGATGACTTTGAGGGGTTTAAGACTTCAGGGGAGGAAGTAATTGCAGATGTAGTGGAAATAGCACAAGAAATAGAATTTGAAGTGGAACCTAAAGATGAGACTGAATTGCTGCAACCTCATTATAAAACTTGGATGGATGAGGAGTTGCTTCTTATGGATGAACAAAGAAAGTGGTTTCTTGAGATGGAGTCTACTGGGTGAAGATGCTGTGAAGATTGTTGAAATGACAACAAAAGATTTGAAAGAAGTTTTACTGTGGGTAAAATTCTATCAAACAACATCACATGCTACACAGAAATTGTTTATGAAAGGAAGAGTCAACTGATGCAGCAAACTTCATTGCTGTCTGATTTTAAGAAACTGCCACAGCCAGCCCACCCTTCAGCAACCACCACCCCGATTAGTCAGCAGTCATCAGCGCGGAGGCGAGACCCTCCACCAACAAAAAAGTTTAACGCACTGAGAGCTCACATGATGGTTAGCATTGTTGTTGTAATAAGGTATTTTTAAATTAAGGTATGTATATTATTTTTTAGACACAATGCCATTGCACACTTAATAGACTACAGTACAGCATAAACATAACTTTTCTATGCACTGGCATACAAAAAATCCATTTGACTCACTTTATTGCAGTATTTACTTTATTGTGGTGGCCTGGCACCAAACCCACAGTATCTCTCTGGTATGCCTGTATTAATGCTGGGTTAGAGCAGTATATTTGCACACTTTCTGACTGACAACTTCACACATGACAAATCCTTAGACTGTTTTAACTTTAACTATCTCTCTCACCTTTCATAATATTTCTGTCCAATGTTTTAGTTATACCTTATTTTTATCCCTATATGTCATTTAGTTTTACCTTATTTTCACCTGTATATGTCATTATTACCCCTTTATGCAATCAAAGCTTCTTTATGAATACACATACTTACAAATTTCCTCGCTCAACTTTCTTGCATCTCAATCTTTCCTTCTCTGTTCACTTTCTTTCCTTGCTAAAGTAATAATCAGTTTTATTTTTTAAGTGAAGTTTTGCTAGTTAAAAACTATCTTAGTATGTCTGAAAATGTCCTCATTTTTCATTTACAGTTTGGCTGGGTTTAGAATTCTAAGAGGACTGTTTTCCTCTTTGCACTTTGAGTGCTTTTTCCATTGTTTTCTGGGCCCAGTTAATACAGGTTAAGTCTTGTCAACTGCTGTTCCTTTGTGGCCATACAGTGTTTTCTCCATGCTTCACCTAAAATTTTTCTCTTTGTCTTTAGTATTTTGCAGACTTTCTCTCCAACGTCTTAAATGTTGATATATTTTTATTTATTAGGCTTGATATTTGAAGTTGTTCTTGAATTATTGAATTCCTGTCTTTCTTCAATTTTGGAAGTATTGCCTCTTGATCTCTGTATTATCTCTCTCTGAGGAGAGATTATCTCTCTCTGAGGATCTTCTCATTTTGTCCTCCATGTGTTCCAGATTGAAATTTTTTCCATTTCTTTATCTTTCTGTGGTTCATTCTGGGTAATTTTCCTAGAAATATCTTCCAGTTCACCAGTTCCCTTCTTCAGTTGTGTCCAATTTGGTATCTAACTCATCCGTTGAGTTTAAAATGAAAATAACTAGATTTTTCATTTCTAGAAGCTCTATTTGGGCAGGTTTTCAAATGTCTGTCATTTTTTATGTTTCTCATTCTTACGTCTTTGTTTCCCTCCTTTATGAGTAATAATTTAAAATATACTCATAGTGTCTCTAGTTGTTCTATCATTAGGGTGATTAATGGACAATTAACTGGGAGATTAATTATGCTGTTTGCTGTGCTTATTGACCTTTCACCTGCATACTGAATTATTTCCTCATACATCTTTAAATTCTAGGTTACATGCATGTTTTGGTGGGGTTATCTTGTGAATTTCTCTGTGGCCTGAGTTTGGGATGCACCCCTTCAGAGCAGTCTTAAGTTTGTTTCTGCCAGACACCTTAAGGATATTAGCCTTTTGGAACTATTTTTATCTGAATTTCTTGGCATGAAGTTTTCTAGACCACGTGAGACTATAACTTAATCCAAAAATTGGAGTGAGAACAGGTTTGTTGTTGCAAATTCTCAGAGCAGTCCTTTTATAGTCAAACCTCAGGTCAATAGTTAAAACCTTCCTTGATGTTTCTCTGGGCCAATGAATGAACCACCCCCTCCCCTAACTCATCTTTTCATTGAGAATGTGGTCATTGAAAGTCCTGCCTTCATTGAGGGGTCTCAGTTCTAACTCCTAGTCTTGTTGGGGGTTAAGGTCTCAGTCTCCTTGTGTCTGTGACACATTACGAGTTGGTTGGAGCACCTTCTGCTCCAACATAAATGACATTAACTTTCTGCTTTCTAAGTCCCAGTTCATTTTTAGCACGTGGGGAGTTCCTCTACTTTATTATAAATGCAACTATTCACTTTACAGGATATTTGCTATACTTCATCTGCATTTGAAAGCATTTTTTAATGGGAGGGTTTTTAGGTTGCATATTCCATCTTAAAATCTAGAAATAAAATTATGAGTATTGTTTCCTACATGTCAGCATGGAACTTCTGTCTTCTAATGTCATTTAAGCTAGTGAGAAATAATTTGGTCAGTAAAGTGCAAAGCATAATATTATCAATCAACTCTGTACAAATTACTGTTATGAAAAGCAAAACCCTCCAAAGTAGTTATTTATATTTGATCTTAGAATGTGTTTTGGTACAATTGTGTAACTGGAGTAATAATACAGAGATGTCATGATAAAACAGTGATTTCAATAAAACAGTTTATACATATAGTGAATATATAACTTGAAACATATATATATTTAAATGTTGTTGGTCATTTTGAGATATTACATAACTTTCCTGTGGCATTTTACCAAAGTGTGTTCCTTAGTGTGTTAGTTCTTCAAAATATTTTATCAGGAAAGTTTCCATTGGTAAATAAACTTGGAAAAATTTGCCCACTATGCCTCTTTTGGTGAGTTTAAGCATGGAAGCATACAAAACTCACTGAGGAGTTTTGAGGTAAAGAAGTCAGTTTGAATTTTTTTTTAACCTGGTATATTCCAAACTTACTTGACCAAAAAAAAAAATCTTTATTATTTTAAGTAATACCCTTTTAGTATTCCATTCTATAAAACTCAATTTTGGGTATGCTGTTCTACTGGACATATGGTCTGTCAAGAAAGTCTTTAAATGTTTATTTAATTTCCAAAACAAGAAGTATTTCATATATTTATACTATAAGTGTCTTATTTATTTGAAATGAAATTAAGTTTATATATATAATTAAATAGCAAAAGAATCCCAAAAGAAAATACAATCCTTTGGTTATCTATAAAAGCCCTTGTTTAGGGCGCCTGGGTGGCTCAGTGGGTTAAAGCCTCTGCCTTCGGCTCAGGTCATGATCTCAGGGTCCTGGGATCTAGGCCCGCATCGGGCTCTCTGCTCAGCGGGAAGCCTGCTTCCTCCTCTCTCTCTGCCTGCCTCTCTGCCTACTTGTGATCTCTCTCTCTCTGTCAAATGAATAAATAAAATCTTAAAAAAAAAAAAAAGCCCTTGTTTATTGGTGCACCTGAGTGGCTCAGTCAGTTAGGTGTCAGAATCTTGGTTTCAGTTCAGGTCATGATCTGGGGTTGTGAGATCAAGCCCCATGTTGGGCTCTGCACTCAAACAGGGAATCTGTTTGTCCTGGTCCCTCTGCCGCTTTCCCTGCTCTCTCTCTCTCTGTCTGTCTCAAATAAATAAATAAAATCTTTAAAAATCACACTTGTTTATTAAACAAACTTTTAATATAAGGGAACTATCTAAATGCTAACGTATTGGTAAGAAACACCACTCCAAGTACGAGTTTAATTTTTTAAAATTGAAAGTAATATTTGAAGTTTTATAGAATTATGTTTGGAACATTTGTATATTGACCATTATATTACCCAATGTAATGGGGGAGATTTGCATAAGGTGGGTTTTTCTCATATTTCCAATTATAAAATCTGAATTAGGGAAGTCTGCAATGGCAAGGACCTCATTATTATTCTCTTTCAAGTTTTAGATAGCTCCATGGTTTGAGTCCTCAGGACAGTATGATAGAGAAGCTCCACAGTATTTATCTTTTAAATTCTTTCTATTTATGTATTTATGTATCAGTCTAATCTCGTCTCTCAATCTATTATCACATATGATAGATTGACAGGTCTGGCAGGATGTCAAACAAAATTCTGCTCATCTCTGAGTTTCAACGGAAGCTTCGAAAATATTACATGCTAAAATGAGGTGCTGGATCACCCAGGTAGGGCTGGTAAAGGGGAGTGTGAAAATATAGTTCCTGCCAACCTTAGCTCATTGACCACCTGCCTCAGGCTCCAATAGAAGAGTGGAAATTAATCAGGAGGTGTCCTAGTCAGGGTTCCTCTAGAGAAGCACCAGGGCTGAGAGCACTGTGCAATGGGGGAGGGTTGCGGGGCTAGACCTTACACAGCAGTGGGAGTCAGTGGAGTGAGCCTGCATGCTGTTGCTCTGTATTTGTGGTTGGGCCTGAAGTTGTGGGGTGTCAGCTGGACCGGCAGTGGAAAGGGTGTGCGTGTGAATGAGAAACAGGAGAAAATGAAGCCGTGAGGATGAACTGGGTGGGGGGGAACCCCTGAGGACAGTGGAGACGACTGAGGGCAAATGGGAACCTGCCCCTGGCTCCCTCATCCCAGCTCCATGCTGCATGCAGCCTACAGGAAATGCTGGTGCCCTTGGGTGTGCAGCAGTACACCCACTTGGTCCTTGACCTGGAGAAGCTGACAGGGATCTGGTGGGAACTGGAGAAGCTGCATGTGTCAGTGTTGCCCTGTGGCAATGAGGGACTGGGGAGGTTGGTGAGCCCCATGTGGGAGCCACCGATGTGTCCTCAGGATGTAACAACGACTGCGGGTGCTTCACGTCCACCTTCTCCATCTCATGCACATTGTGTTGTGTGGCCAGTCCAGCCCAGAGCCAGACTGGGAAGGGAATTCTGCAAAACACAGTTCAAAGTCACTGCGGAGGCAAGAGTCTAACAGTGAGTCATTCTTTGGAGAGAACATCAGTGTGCTGTGCTCCCGCTTGTCCCCCATCCCTCTAGCCTGCTGTGGGAGTATTTCCTCAGGCCCTACACTATGTCGGGGTTCTTCCCAGGAACCATTCAAAGGGTTTGGGATGTGTCCTCTGGCGTTCGGGGACATAGGAACTGAATGTCTGCAAAAGGAAGACTGATCTGTGAGATGTGGCTGCCTCTGTCTGAGTAGATCACCAACATAAGGCAGCGTGGAGCAGACTCCATGGCCGGGGGTCTGTCAGGGTCAGGATGCAAGAGTTTCCTGAGGGCCAGACGTGGACTCTGCAGAAGGCAGCTGGCACAGAGTTGACGTTCAATGAACATTTGTTGAATGAATAAAAATACTTAAGCTCTGGGTAAAACATGACGATTTCCCAATAACCAAGCTTCCCTTAAAAGCAGAATCCTAATTTTACTTGTGGTAAATTAGCAGAATCCTAATTTCACTTGTGGTAACAATGTGTTCAGTAAAAAGACTGGATTGTCTGGTTTCCCTTGTAGTGAGAGATGATCACATGGCCAAGTTTTGACCATGTGTGTGTGTGTGTGTGTGTGTGTGAGAGAGAGAGAGAGAGAGAGAGAGAGAGAGAGAGAGAGAGAGAGAGAGAGAGAGAAACATAAATTTGTAGGGAACTTCTGGAAGGCTACGTAAGGAGAGTTGAGTCAGCTGGGAGACGTCCGTCCAACGTTTCCATGGCTGATGGATTGTCAGCCATTTTGGACCATGAGGTGACATTGAGGATGAAAGCTACAAGCTACGGTGGAAAAGCAGAATGACCATCGTCATTGGTTCGTCTGTAGCACTGGGTTAAGCAATATGAACAGGAACATCCTCGATCTTTTTGTTCATGCCAAACCCAATATGATATTTTTGGAGTGCACGGGGGTACTGGCAGTGAAGGGGGACAGTGTTGGATTCTTTGTAAAGAGGAGTATTTTAAAAAATGGAAACATAATTGACATGTAACATCGAGTAGGCTTAACGTGTACAACATGTTGATTTGATCCATTTATATATGGGAATATGATTCCCACCTTATCATCAGCTGACGCCTGTATCATGTTATACAATTACCATTTCTTTTTTGTGGTAGGAACAATTAAGATCTAGTCTTTTAGCAACTGCGAAGTTTATCGTACAGTATTGGTGACTATAAAGGGCAAGTACTTTTTGAGGGGGAGGGATACAAAGAAAAATCTATGTCATTGGATCTTAGTTAAATGAGGAAGAGGTAAAAGACTAAGAAAGTAAGTCCTGGATTAAACTCTCTTCCTGCTTCTCCAGAAAATTAAAGAGAAGAACTGTTAGAAAGACACTGGAAAATATAGGCTGTAAACGGTCACATGTGGTCTAGGCCTTGGTCCATTGCTTCTCTCAGGCCATGAACAACATGTGTACAAGGGACGGGGTGTTCTTTGCTCCGTTTTAGTCAGAACATGTAGTAAGTACCAAGAACTGATATGATTAATTGTGCTTACATTCACAAAAACACAACTGACTTTAACCTTTTTTTTTTAAATGATACTTTGTCTGACTCATTCTTTAAAGGGCAGAAGAAGTTCAAGTTGGAGCTTCTCTCTGTGTAGCTTCATTTTTTGTGCATTTTAGTGCACAGTTCTCTGTATCTATGTGTCTTTTGTCTTCATTATGTGGTTGTTTTGGCCCATCTCTTTGAGTATTTTGTGTGTGTGTGTGAGAGAGAGAGAGAGAGAGAGAGTGAGAGAGAGAGTGATGGAGACAGAGACAGAGAGAGACAAAAGCAGACAGACAGGGAGAGAGAGAAGCCTGCACCAGTCGCTCGATCCCCCACCCCTTCATGTTTTCCCCTTTCTTTCTGGCTCTTTATTTTCTTCGTGTTCTTCCTTCCATTAGACTTGATCCCATGCCCGTCTACTGGTATGAGCAAATAGAGCCACAGTGGGTTTCCTTACTGACATCCTTGACTCTTTCCCAATTCTGAGCTGGTATCCCTTGACAGAGAGAATGTTCATCACCTGGCGTTACCCTACAGAGAAGGGCCATGGTTGGGAAGCAAGCCGCAGCCTGCCTGCATGGGCCCTGGATGGAAGGATTTTAGTCGGACTCTGGTAGGGTGTTGACGACGGGCTTGTCTCGTGGGTACTATTATTAAAACCTCTGCTGCTGTGGCTGCTACTACAATAATCTCGTCTCCATTTGAAAGTGGCTTAAATGGGGCACCCCACATGTGTTCTTAAAGCTGTGATGGGTGGTTGCTCGCTGTCAGCTTTCCGTAGGCATTAGTTAGCAGCTTCTGTCCTGAGCCTGCCCCAAAATCATCTCTTCATCAGTGAATTCTGTGAGACTGGAAGAGATCTATGAGGGGCGTGCATAGCTCCTGGGTCCTCGCTGCACTCCCGGTTCAATATTTCTGCAGGTTCCCCACCTTCCGGAGCGCCTCTAGGACATGAGGGGTGGGAAGGAGGGAGATGTGTGCATAATTCCAGAGCCGAGAGGCTCTAATAAAGCTGTCTGTAGGAAGTTATCTTTCATATACAATTGCTTCCCCTAAGCTCTTAAGCACATTAACTGCACCTGTAATTATGCACACCTCAGAAAATGCATGAAAGCTGCCTTCTTTGGCAGACCCAATAAAACCACCGTATTCTTCAGACCCTCTGTTGCCTACTATACCTTAACGCCAGGGCGAAAAAAGGAAAAAGGAATGAGAGAGAAGAGAAGAGGTAATTGCCCATTAGAGAGTTGCTCATCAGTGAACTTTGTCTTGTGTCTGCAGCATTCTGCTCTGCGTGAATCGCACATGACACCACTCCGGGGGCTCCAGGGTTCTCCCTGCTCTTGCTGGCCGGCAATTTGCATTTCAGACAGTGTGTACAGTGCAAAACAACAACATCAACAACTGCAAAACAACAACGACAACATTTGCTTTGACTCTTAGGAATGGCTTTGCATCAGGGTGGAAGAGCACGCAGGATTTTTGCTAGGAGTTTATCCTTTCTTTCCCACTGACCTACTTTCTTCTTGCATTTGACTATTTTGCACCATTCGTCCTAATGATCTAAAACCCCTGCTAAGATCTTCCTTTATGCCATACTGATCTCCTCCTCCTCCTCTGGTAGCTCTTTCTCAGGTATTTTGGGGGCTAGAAGGAAAAGACAAATTCCCTGAATCTGGGCTCCTCAGGAATAATCCCTTCCAGCTGCGGTTTATCTACTAGCGGCAGGGCATAGCCATGGATACAAATCTGGCCCAGTAGCCGGACACACTTCTTACATTAGGAGAAAGTAGATAATGGGCAATGACTTACCATCGCCTACTTTCAAAACCTGCTTTAATACAAACCATTCCTCGTACAGTGTCAGTAGAATTAATTGGCTGGTAATCCACAGGAGACGTTCAGATCGCCTACAGTTTATTTTATGAGTCCTCCAGGATCAATTTCATGTTTGAATGACTATTCCTATCATATATTTACATACACAGTTGTCCTTTGTATTCGGAGATGACTTGGTTGCCTTTTTACTTCCCAGGCATATTCTTTCTTGGAAAAGAAAGGCGGAAGTTTTACCCAAAGCCCTTTTGGAAATTAGCAAATATTTGTCCAAATTTGATCTGCAAATACACGGAGATCAGCTCTGGAAGGAATCCAAAGGATATGAAAGGCAAGGTATCTGCCCTCAAGAATCTTTTTTTTAAAATTTTTTTATTATTTGCCCCAGGGGTACAGGTCTGTGAATCATCAGGCTTACACCTTTCACAGCACTCACCATAGCACAAACCCTCCCCAATGTCCATCACCCACCCACACTATCCCTACCCTCCCACCCCCCAGTAACCCTCAGTTTGTTTTGTGAGATTAAGAGTCTCTTATGATTTGTCTAAAAATATGGAACGCGTCACGAATTTGCGTGTCATCCTTGCACAGGGGCCATGCTAATCTTCTCTGTATCGTTCCAATTTTAGTATATGTGCTGCCGAAGCGAGCACTGCCCTCAAGAATCTTATCATCTTCCCGGGGCGGGGTGGGAGGAACACACACAAATAAAACAGGCTGAGAGCAATTGCAGACAACATAATAATAAGTACAGAATAATGGAGTTGCCATCAAAGCAGAGTCCTGACGGGCTGTTGAGCAGGGGTGGTGACTTGGGAAAGCAAAGGCACCAGGTCTTGAAAACAAGGCAGAGGCTATGTCTTGCACTTACCTATCATGGGGACAAATGATTAATTTCAAAGACGTTGTGGCGCATGCACCTCTCTAGCCTTGGGGAAGCTTTTTTCTTGGAATGCCCCATTCCCAGACTGCTATCGCACCGATCTGGAAAGTGCATGAGGCAGAACTCCAGGGCACAGAAGGCTTCATCCCCCTGGAGGGAGCTGCTGTGCAGTGTGAAGGCTTCTGGGGGACACGTGGGATTTGGGGGGAGTTTTGCTCTGTGTGTGTCATGTAACGCCCCATTTGGGGGCTCTTAGAGAGTCATCAGTAAAAATGTGGCTTTGCGAGGATTTTTGGAGTCTGGTTTATGGTTTTTTGGTGGTCCACATGGCCATGTTAGCATTGGGAGGGCGGGGAGGCTGATCCTGAGGCCCAGGCCCTCGAGAAGGAGAAGCAATTTTATTTGTATTTGAGCTGAGAAAAGGGGAATGAAATAAACCCCTTAAAATTTGACAGTATGACCGATCTCTTGTATTTGCCTGTCCATTAGGGGTATGAGAGGTTTGCAGGTTCATCATTCAGGCATTCATGCTTTCACTCGTTCGTCACAGATTTATTGGGGGCCTTTTGTGCGACAGGTCCCGTTTTAGGCTCTGGCAGTGTGGAAAGAGCAACACAGATGAAACCCCTGTCCTCCTTGAGTTCACATTCTAGTAGAGAATGTTTTCACTGTTGGAGTTGGATGCAGGTGTTTCTCTGTTTTGGCAGACCTTGAGATCATTCAGACATGACTCAAGCCTCATGCCTGTTATTGACAAAGTTTAGTTAATCAGTTGGAACAAACAAAAATCTTGTGCAGCAGTTCAGAAATGCAGTTCTGCACATGGGTGTGGGTCGCTCCACATCCGAGTTCCTGAGATGCCCATTAAAAAGGCAGAATCCTGGTCCCCCACTCAGCAGAGATGGAGTCACTCTGTCCGAGTTAGGGCCAGAGAATGTGTTTAAAAAAAAAAAAATCTCTGAATGATTCTTTTTATAAATTACGTTTTGATTGCCTACATAATTCTGAAACCGATATTCGGTCAAGTTGGTCCTCTGTCCGGTTGTCCCTTGCCCAGGGTCCGGTACATATATATTTGCACCCACTGCTATGATCTTACATATATGGAGTTGTACCGATGGGAAATATGCAGTATTGTTTTGTGGGCTTCTTGTTTCATATAAATGGGAGCATTTCTCCCCCATGGTCACTTCCCGAGCCTCTGCTCATTTTAAGGTAATATCCAGGCATATGGGGGGACAGAGCTCTTCTCCCATCTCAGAGTGGCGGGAAAAGCTGGGTTCCTTGGAACGAGTGTCTTCCTTCCTTCTGTAGGAGGGCAGTGTCTTTACCGCACCTGCAACAAGCAGCTTGCCCACTGGATTCCCAGTGACATTGCGGGCGAGGGCAGCTTTGCCTGGGCTGGCTGGACTCTCCGACTTGGGATGCTCTCAGTGGCATCGCCCACGCTGCCCGCTATGGGCTCCTCCTTGCCGCTGCTGGGGCTCCAAGGTGGAGCCATTCTCTCTCAGCCCAGCGCCTGTTTACTGAAATACCAGACTGCTCTGATACTCAACAGGGGATTGGGGGGTAGGGTGGGGGGGAATGAAGGAAGACAGACAATCCTTCCCTAAGATGGTAGCCTATTCTTTAAGCTTATTTTCTTGCTGAAATAAACAAAACCAAAAACCATATGTGCATGTCAAAGACCAAGGTCTTTCTCTTGCCATTCTTTTTTTTTTTTTTAAGAGTTTATTTATTTGAAAGAGAGAGATAGAGAGAGAGCACGAGCGAGCGGGGTGGAGGGACAGTGGGAGAGATAGAAGCAGGCTCCCCGCTGAGAGAGAGCCAGATGCGGGCCTCGACCCCAGGACCTTGGGATCATGACCTGAGCCGAAGGCAGATCCTTAACCAACTGAGCCACCCAGGGGCTCCTCTCTTAGCATTCTTTTGATAGCAAATCATAACCATCCTCCAGACAGGCAGAAGCCTCCAATGGAGCAGGGCGGGGCGTGGGGGGCGGCGTATATGTTGGGAAAGGTGAAAAGAATAGGGCAGGACACATTTTTAAAATGTTACTACTGTTCATCTTATAAACCTGTTGCCCAGCCATTTTTCACTGGTTTCTGTGACTAGCAGCCAAAAGTCAGCCGGAGTGTTTATGACGTTTTGTGCTGTTTTTCCAAATGTACATATTCAAAGGCATTTCTTGGCCAAAGTTTAGGAGAGACTCTGCTTCCTAGCCAGGCCATAAATTGATTAATCTGTTTTTTTAATAGTTTAATGAGGAAATGATTCAGAAACCCAAGAGACTGACATCAGTCAAAAATCCTCACAACAGCTCCTTCTATTTTCTACTAAAGAAAATATGGGGTAATTGTGGTGGACATTCCATAATGTGACTCCCTGTGAGTCACTTCTCCGCATGATCCCCTCTCCTTGAGTGTTCATGGAAACTGTGACTTGCTTCTGGCCAATAAAATACAGCAATGGTGATGGGATGTCACTCCTGTGTTCATGTTATTTGGCAAAGATGGGCAGATTTTGTAATTAAGTTCCAAATCAGTTGATTTTGAGTTAATAAAAAAGATTATCCTGTGTGGGTCTGATGTAATCAGGTGAAAGCCCTCCTTTAAGGAGGGACTGGAACCTTCCCTGAGGTGAGAGACTCTTTGAGGCAGCAAGTGGCTATGAGTTCTTCTTCTTTTTTTTAAATAGTTATTTATTTGAGAGAGAGAGAGAGTAGAGCATGCAAGAGAGAACAAGAGTGCAGGGTGAGGGGCAGAGAGTGAGGGAGAAGATGACTCCACACTGAGCAGGGAGACTGACATGGTGCTTGATCCCAGGACCCTGGGATCATGATCTGAATGTAAGGCAGATGCTTAACTGACTGAGCCACCCAGGCGCCCCAAGTGGCTATGAGTTCTATGCTTGCAAGGAAACTCGTTCTGCTAGTGACCTTGGATGTGTATCTTTCCCCACTCAAGCCTCTGATGAAGTGCAGCCCAGTTGCCATCTTTTTTTTTCCCCCCAAGATTTTATTTACTTATTTGAGAAAAAGAGAGAGAGATAGTGAGAGAGAGAGCATGAGCAGGGAGGCAAGGGAGAAACAGGCTCCTGGCTGATGCGGGAGTCTGATGCGGGGCTCCATCCCAGGACCCAGAGATCATGACCTGAGCTGAAGGCAGACGTTTAACTGACTGAGTCACCGAGGTGCCCCCCCCCAGTTGGCATCTTGATTGCAACCTCATGAGACCCTGAGCTGAGGAAACAACTAAGCCTGGCAGATTCCTGACATATAGAAATCGTGAGATACTAAATGTGTATTGTGTAAAGCCATTACATTGATATTAATTTGTTAGGCAGCAATAGAAAATTAATATAGTAACAATTAGTTACCACTCATCCTGGTTTCTCAGCCCTCTGTTGATGAGCTTTCTCCCTCTGTTCCTGCCTTCCTTCCATCATTTCTGCCCTTCCTTTCTTTTCAAAAGATTGAACAGTGACAATCTCCATCCCTAGGACAGGGCAAAAGGAGACCATGCTTAGTCAAGTTCTGGGGATGGTACCTGATCACTGGGGTGAGATGAATTTACTTAAAAAATAATAAGACTTTATTTTTTAGAGTGGCTTTTTAAGGTTCATTCCATTGAGCAGAAAGCAGATTTTCCGTATACCCCCTGGCCTTCCTCGCTCTAGCTTCCCCTACTATTAGCATCCTGCACGTGAGTGTACATTTTTTTTTTTTTACAATTGATGAACGACATTGACACATCATTATAGTTTAGGCATGGGTTCACTTTTGGTGTTGTTCATTCTATCCATTGTATAGGTTTTGACTACTGTATAATGACATGCATCCATCACTGTAGTATCATACCAAATTGTGTCACTGCTCTAAAAACCCTCTGCACTCCTCCAGTTCATTCCTTCCTGGCCCCAGCCCCTAGCAACCACTTTTTTTTTTTCTTTTTGCTTTTAACTGTCTCAATAGTTTCGCCTTTTCCAGAATGTCATATAGCTGGAATCACATAGTGGGTAGCCTTTTCAAATCAGCTTCAGTTTGTCTTCTTTGACTTAAGTAATATGCATTGAGGGCTCCTCTATGTCTTTTCATGGCTTGATAGTTCATTTCCTTTTTAGCAGTGAATGATATTCCATTGTCTAGGTTACTACAGTTTATTTATTCATTTACCTGCTGGGGGGCATCTTGGTTGCTTCCTAGTTTTGACAATTATGAATAAAGCTGCCACAAACAACTATGGGTAAATTTTTGCATAGACATATGGTTTCACTCATTTAGGTAAATACCAAGGAGCATGATTGCTAGAGTGTATGATAAGAGTATGTTTAGTTTTGCAAAAAATTGCCAAACTGTCCTCCAAATTGGCTGTAACACTTGCATTCCCACCAGCAGTGAATGACAAGTCTTGCTGCTCCTTATCCTCACCGGCATTTGGTGTCGTCATAGTTCTGGATTTCGGATGTTCTCATAGGCTTGTTGTGGTATCTCGCTGTTGTTTTAACTTACATTTCCCTAATGATATATTATGTTGAACAACTTTACTCACTTCCCTTTTATATCTGAGATGATGACCAGTGAAGAAATCCATTTGCGACTTTTCCTTTTTCCTGTGGGGCTCCACGAGGCGGGCTTTCTCTATTCTCCAGGGAGAATATTGCAAAAGAGCAAGCATGCAGTAGGTCTATCACAAGAAAGCAAGATGCTAACAATCTGTAGCACATCTTCCCATTTTATTCCTGTTCTTTATCATTATTTTTAAAAATTTTCTTTGGGAAATGGAATGACTCAGACTTTACAGCGGAGGAAGGGTTGGCAAATGAACTGAGGCTCCCGGAACAAGGCTCCCCAAGGGTCTCCTATTGTGAGGCTGAGCAACAGAGGTGGCATCTTGTACAAGAGCTTTCGTTACAGCTCTTCTTTTCTGGTGGGCATGAGGGAAGCACCTGGACACTAGACTCTGAGGTTATGGTCTGCTCTAGTCTCTTCTCCCAGCTTCTCAGTGTCCGTGCTGGGCGTCAGGGCCAAACGAGGCAACTGCTCATTCAGTCAGCGTCAGACATCAGTGGAGTTCTCCCACTGGGCATCAGAAACACAACCCAGACCACTGGACTGGTTAACTTAGTTGTGGTGTTAAAGGACTAGGGCAAGAAATTACATCCATTCCCTTTACAGGGGAAATATTTGTCGTCTGTTTCACAGTCTCAAACCTTAGAAATCACCAAGTGTCCAGAGCTCTGGTAACCATGCAACGTCGTAGCCCTGAACGATTTCATTGTCTTACCCTAAAATAATAGCTTTTCTCACTTTCTTTCTCCAAGCTTGGAAAGAGACCGTATAATGGTAGGTGGTCATATTTGAGAAAAATGTCCACGGTAAGGAACTCGGCTTGCCTGTTTACATTTAGAGCTTGGCGGGCCTGATGTTTTGCATGTTGTGAGTAGGCTCTGTATAAAACTCTTAGATCACATAAGGGTTTAGGCACACATTTTTCTTGTCCATGAACATATTTGTGTTTCAGAAGAGCCAGTTGAGCGTGGCAGATGGAACAAATGTGTTGATAGCTGCTTTCTTTGCAAATTGCCTGAAAATGATACTTATAGGCTCAGAAAAGGCCTAGACCCACAAGGACAAAGAGAACAGGGGGGTTGCTCACTATAAGCACCCGTAGTTTGGATGTTCTGAGTCAGAGGGATAGTGGTTATGGATTGTGCAGGCAGGAGAAGGCTATGACTTAAGCTGACCAGCGAAGAAACCCAGACGCAGGCTGAGGTGAGCCACTGACCTGGAGAAGCCTCAGCCATTGAAGTTACCAGCAACTTCCTAGAGTCACAGATGGGGGCAGAGCCAGGACTGGAGGAAAGTCTTTTTCTGTAAGCAGCAAGCACCCTCCTGACCCAATGAGGTCCCTTCTCATTTTCCCCAGGGGAGCGAGTCCACCTCACTCCTGAGCAGAAGGTGAGTGCTAAGGCTGAGAGGCAAAGCAGAGACCTTAGACTTGGGGAATACCAGGTTCAGCTGAAGGCAGAGCCACCATGCAAACAAGGAATCCAGTCGAAGTCTGCAGACTGACCATCTCCTACCCCAGTGCAGTGGTGCCACCCATTGATGGCAGCCCTTCAGCCAGCACCTGTCCCCCAGCCTGGTAGTGGGGCACCAGGCTTTGAGGTCAGGGAGATCTGACTCCCTGTTAGCTGGGCTGCTCTCTAGCTCTATTACTTTTTCACTTAATCTCTCTTAATAGTCATCTGAAATTGTGGGTGGGAAGAGTTTTCATCACATACAGTTGTTGTGAGGACAAAATGAGGTGATGAGGTATAACTTTTGGGAGTCAATCACTTCTGAAAGCCATCTCTCGGTTTCCGGATGACTGTATAGAAATGTTCTCAGTGCTCCTGCCAATGATTTATTCCCTCATCCGAGTCTTTAAGATCCAGTTCAATAGATAATGTCCTAAGTAATGAAGAGGGCTTTCCTAACCTCCCCTCCCAGCTGCGGTGGCCGTGTTTAAAATGTTGGCCACAGGAAGACACTGGTGACATCTTCCTTTGTAACCAGTTTCCCATCAGCTCAACAGCCCTTTTTCTTTCAACTCCTTTCTTTCGATTCTTTTCAAGTGCACGTCAATATCACATCCTGAATACTCTCAAAGACCCAAGTTTGATGAGGAAACATCCGTAGTGATCCAGAACACATTTTACGTCCTGCTCGACTGTAAGCACTCTCCAGACATCAGTCTCTCACAGACTGTGTGACATCTCACTATTGTTGAATGAATATCACTTATACCTATATCTTGAGGAACGTCAATCTAAATTAAAATATGCCAAGTTTCTTAACAGCACCAACAGATTTCCTAATTAACCTATGAATACTGTCAATCTGTTAATATAGTTCTCTTGTTCTTTTAGAAATGAGTTATGTAACATTTCTTTTATTTACTCCAGCAATTTCAGAATTGAAGAGCTCCTTCGGGTATTCCAAACTTCCCTTCGAAAGTAAAGAAAATATGAATAACCTGAATTGACTTGTTGAAATGGCTGAAGGCTTTCTGGCTTCTAGAATTTTTTTTTTTTCAAACTAGTCAGTGGAACTTCATGCACAACTTCATGCATTGCCCTTTCTGCAATGCCTCTTGTCTAGGTTCCTTTCTATCCTTGCAGAATTCTTGTGGGGAGGCAGATTCCTGAGGTTGGTCCAAGGAGCATGTAGACAGTAGCTTTTATGATCCCTAGTCTGCCTTTCTTGACAAAACTGCTACAATGTGTCCATTCTCCTTCAAATGGATCCCAGTGCACATAATTGGATTAACCATAATCCTTGTTTCATGCCACAGTCTCATTATTAATCCATGCATGGATGTTGTTTTTATCACAATATAATATATAGATACCTAACGATCCACCACGCAACCCAATAAATAGAACATTGATACTATCTTATGTCCAGCTATGTGCTCTTCTCCCATCCATTCCTCTACATTCCTCATAGTCTTCTGCGACTAACCCTTTTTTCCCTTTTCTTTTTTTTTCTTAATCTCTTGTGTTCCAAGATTCATGGATATTGTAGAATGTAGCCAGAGTTAATTTTTACTGCTGGGTATTTTTCTACTCTGGATATAGTACAATCTACGTATCCATTTTCCTATCAATGGGAATAATCTTTGTCTCTACCATGGCCAACTCTTGGTAAAATTGTGAAGTAGTAGGATGAAGTTTGTCTTTGATGCCTTTAGTATGTTTTGCTGCCCTTCCTTAGCCTCTTCTCAGAAGATCATCTGAGCATGCTGCCTGGCACATAGTATAGTGCATTATAGGTTTATTGAACAAATATTGTAAGTGACAGATAAGATTGAGGGCAACTCCAGTCAAATGGAAGTAGCTGCCTGAGTACTAACCTGAAGAAGCTTTTGTAGCCTCATCTTGGCTCAGAGGGAAGAGCTCCAGGATCAATGACCATTGTCTGCATGGACGGGGCTAGAGGCACGATTGTTTGGATAGAGTTAGCTCCACCTCAGGTCTAGTGGCTTATCTCCTCGTGGACGTTTACAAACCCTCTGGAGGCATGAGTCATAAGCAGGAGTTAAAAACAAAGGAATAAAACTGTCATTGCAGAATTTCAGGTTTCAGCCAGGTTGGGGGAAGGTTAATTTTTGGGGGCTGCTAGCTGGGCATTGGTGATGATTAGTAAGATTCCTGGTGCTCTTAAGCCACGCTATCTCCTACATACTTTAAAGATTGATTTTGGTCTTTATTCTATGTTAAATATCTAATGTAAAAACACATTTAATATAAAAAGCACATTTCTCAGGAAAACAGCTGTGCAAAGAATGTTATTTTTCATCCTGATGGTTAAATGCAGATTTTCTGTTTAAAAGTAAATCTTTCACTTTAAAGATGGAATATGAAGACACTTAAAATAATGTGTTTTTAAGTTGTCTAGTTTTTCAGTGTAAAGTGCTGAAAAATTAATCAATATTTGCTATGGACCCGAAGTTCTTTCCCTAAAATTTTTATTTCTTCATAGATGTTTTGTTCTGACTTGTGTTGATAGCAATATTGGCTTCATGATATCACTTCTAGCTGTAGCCTCCCTTGTAAATGGCATTCTCATATAATGTTAGAGCTGGAATAAACATCAAACATCATCTTGCTGAGTGTTTCAGATCTATGGGCCACCTGCATGGAATTACCTAAAGAGGCTTGCAAAATTCAGATTTCTGGGCTCCATCCCTGATCTAATGAATCAGATTTTTGGGGTGGAATGCCTAGGAATTTTTGTTTTATACAATCTCACAGGCGATTCTGATCCATATGAACATTTCTCTGCACCAAGGAAATAAGTGACGTTTTAAAGGTTGAGAACTAACAGATTCATAGCTGGGCAGTCACTTGAAGTGAGGTTATGGCAAAAAAATGGACATTTTTTTTTCAATTTATACAGTGGGATTTATAACGGCTTATCGCAGGGTCACCTGGGTGGCTCACTTGGTTAAGTGTCTGACTTGGTTTCGGCTCACGTCATGATGTCAGGATTATGAGATCCGGTTCTGTGTCAGGTTACACACATGGAGCCTGCTTAAGATTTTCTCTCTCTCCCTCTGTCCCTCCCCCCTTAAAAAGAAGCTTATTGTCAAATAACACTCAAGCTCCATAGGCTGCAAATGGGCCTAAAATGCCTATCATCAGAGGTTAATCATTCCTTGTTACCCTGAGTATCGTAAAATATGCAAATATTTGATGTTATTGGAGATCCTTGAAAAAACCTTGAAGTCCTCTGCAATATATTCCCGTGTAATGATTCTTTTTGGTGAGAGTACGAAAACCCTTGAAAAAACAAAAAAGTCAAGCAAACTGTGATAAAAAATAGATTTATTGCACCATACCTTCATTGCCACTTGCCTCATGCACCTCCTCCCAGCACATTCCCCTCCCTGGCTACATTTGGGAGACAGAAGTCAAGGACTGGGAGTTTTGGATGCTACCTGATTTTCACTAGAGCGACAATCGACTAAGCCCCACCCTAGGCCGGCCTGCTGGGGAGTCCTGTTCACAGTGCTACTTCCCACAGGACATTTGCCTGGTTTTTAAACCCTTTGCTGTCCCCACTCTTTTTCCTTTTTGTTGTTGGACTTCAGATGGTGAAAGTAAAACGTTCAACGGAAGCACGTGCATGTGTTGGTCACGACGCACCGGCCTCTCCTAGACAATTTTCCGTTTAGCAGGCAAAATCAGATTTTTTTCTCTCTCTCCTTCCTCCGTTCCCTACGTCCTTTCATCCCTGAGAGCAAATTCAGGGCTGCTCTGAGTTTGTATCCCCTTCGATTAATTGCTGCTAATGCAAGTATTCAGGGCCGTGCGTGGGATGCTGCTGAGTGCGCGGGGGATTCGGCTGTGCCTGGGAGCAGCGCCCTCACCGGGGGTGTGCTCAGGCTCTGCACTGCGACACGCGTTTCCAGCCCGAGGCTGCGGTTCGACGAGCAGCCGCGGGCTGGGTCTGGTGCTGCCACCAGAACGGGGCTCGGCTACAGACATTCGCTCGTGGTCATTTCAAATGTAAGGAAACCTTCCTTGACACTGCGGTACAGGACCTCGGGGGCGGGGGGCCGGCTTGGCGCCCCGGGGCTCGGCTGAGAGAGGTGGGGATTCAGGACCGCTCTCTGCTCTCCGCAGCTCAGAAGCGCCGGGCTTGCGGGGAACGGAGGTAACTTTTCTGGCCATGGATTTCTTAAATGGCAATGCCGGAAGCTCTATCCACCGTCTTTGGATTTGTTCTCTGTTTGTCCCATCTGCTCTGTGTTCCTTTGTATTTCCGTTCTTGCCTGTTCTTTGGAATATTAGCTCTTTAAAAATGATTCCGTGTCCCCGTCTCTGTCGGTTGTTACCTTATACTTCTTTTACTGGCGACCCCAGGGCCCGGAGATGACAGCAGCACCACTTTATTAAAATCTAACGTAAAGTCGTACTTCTCTCTCTTCCTGGATGAGGCATTGGCCTTAAAAAGTTTAATTCCATTTACCTCTGATCCTGTCGTATTTTTTTCATATACCTTATTTCTCCAGATTTTTAAAACCCCACAAAATATCACTGTTTTACTGTTTTAACAGGCAGTGGTCCTTTATATTTACCCTTATAGTCATCCTTTGTCTTGTCCTTCCTTTCTTTCCCTTGCGGTAGGCAGAATAATGTCCCCCCTTGCACGCAAAGATGTCTACATCGTCATCTCTGGGAACAGTTGACTGTGTTAGGTTCTTTGACAAACGAGCATTAAGGTTGCTAATCAGTTGACTTTAAATTTGGGAGATTCTCCTGGATTACCTCACTGGGCAGTGGAATCCTAAGACTCCCTATATGTGGAAGAGGGAGGCAGAAGAGGGAGCATCAGAGAATTGGCAGTGTGAGACTCAGTCCAAAGAGCAGGCTTTGAAGGTGGAGGTACCAGGCCAGGATCCAGGGAAAGGTGTGAGACCTAGAAGGTGGAAAAGCAAGGAAATGGGCTCTCCCCAGAGTCTCTTCCTGTCCCTTGGGTTTAGCCCTGTAACCTGTGAGAACATTTTGGACTGCCAGTGTCATGAACTGTGCAATAATATGTTTAGATAGTTTTGTACCACTTTGCTTGTGGTAGATTATTATAGCAGGGACAGGAAACCAATGCATTGCATCTCTGATTTCACTGATCCCTTTGTGTTTACCTGAAAACTTGTTTTAGTAATTTCCTTTTTTTTTTTAAAAGATTTTATTTATTTATTTCACAGAGGGAGAGAGATCACAAGGAGGCAGAGAGGCAGGCAGAGAGAGAGAGGGGGAAGCAGGCTCCCTGCTGAGCAGGGAGCCCGATGCGGGCTTCGATCCCAGGACCCTGAGATCATGACCTGAGCTGAAAGCAGAGGCACCAACCCACTGAGCCACCCAGGCACCCAGTAATTTCCTTCAGGGCGGGCCTGATAATGATCAATTTTGTCAAATTCTGTTTTTCTGAAAATGTCTTTACTCTGCCTTCATTCTCCTGTTTTCAATTTCATTGATTTCTGCTCTTCCTTTCTTCTGCTTGTGCTGGATTTAATTTACTTTTTTCTAGTTTGATAAGGTTTAAACTTAGATCACAGATTTGAGACCTTCTTTTCTAATTTGAGCATGTAATGCTATAAATTTCTCTCTAGACACAGCTTTAGTTATATCTCACAAATTTTGATATGCTGTATTTTCATTTTCATTCAATTCAAAATATTTTCTAGTTTCCTCTAAGACTTCTTCTTTGGCTCATGGATCGTTTAGAATCATACTATGTCTTTCCAAATATTTGGGGATTTCCCAGATGTCATTCCATTATTGGTTTCTGGCTTAACTCTATTTATGGTCTGAGAACATAGTTTGTATGATTTCTATCATTTAAAATTTGTTAAGGTTTGTTTTATGATCTGAATATGGTCTGTACTTGCAACAATGTTCTGCAAATGTCAGTTTGATTGTTAGTGTTATTCAGGTTTTCTGTATTCTTACTGAGTATCTTACTTGTCCCAGTGATCACTGAGAGAGGACTACTGAGGTCTCCTGCTAGGATTGTGGATTTGTCTGTTTCTTCTTTCAGTTCTATTGGTTTTTGCTTCATGTAACTTGAGACTGTGTTGTTAGGTGCATACACACTTAGGGTTGTTTTGTCTTCTTGGAGAATTTATCCCTTTATCATCACACAGTGTTCCTCCTGTATCTCTAATAACATACCTCGTGCTGAAGTCTATTCTGTGTGACATTGATGTAGCCACCTCAACACCCTCTTGGTTAGTGTTTGCCCAGTATTTATTTTTTTCATTTCTTTTATTTTACTTTTTATGTATTTTTAAGGAGGTTTCTTGCAGACAGCATATAGTTAGATCTTGCCTTTTTAAAAAAAAATTTAAATTAACATATAATGTATTATTTGCCCCAGGGGTACAGGTCTGTGAATCATTAGGCTTACATATTTCATAGCACTCACCATAGCACAAACCTCCCCAAGGTCCATAACCCAGCCACCCTACCCCTACCCCCCATCCTCCAACAACCCTCAGTTTGTTGGATGAGATTAAGAGTCTCTTATGGTTTGTCTCCGTCTTGATCCTATCTTGTTTCATTTTTTCCCCTCCCTGCCCCCCATAACCCCCTGCCCTGCCTCTCAAATTCCTCATATCAGAGAAATCATACAATAATTGTCTTTCTCTGATTGACTTATTTCGCATAGCATAGTACCCTCTAATTCCATCCATGTTGTTGTAAATGGCAAGATTTCATTTTTTTTGATGGATGCACGGTATTCCATTGTGTGTGTGTGTGTGTGTGTGTGTATGTATATATACACCACATCTTCTTTATCCATTCATCTGTTGATGGACATCCAGGTTCTTTCCATAGTTTGGCTATTGTGGACATTGCTGCTATAAACATTTGGGTGCACATGTCCCTTCGGATCACTACATTTGTATCTTTAGGGTAAATACCCAGTGGTGCAATTGCTGGGTCATAGGGTAGCTCTATTTTCAACTTTTTGAGGAACCTCCGTACTGTTTTCCAGAGTGGCTGCACCAAGCGTGCACTCCCATCCACAGTGTAGGAGGGTTCCCCTTTCCTCGCATCCTTGCCAACACCTGTCGTNACCGACAGTGTGGGAGGGTTCCCTTTTCTCCTCATCCTTGCGACTTGTTAATTTTAGCCATTCTGACTGGTGTGAGGTGGTATCTCACTGTGGTTTTGATTTCTATTTCCCTGATGCTGAGTGATGTTGAGCACTTTTTCATGTATCTGTTGGCCATTTGGTCTGTTGGTTTTCTTTGAAGAAAGGTCTGTTCATGTCTTTTGCCCATTTCTTGATTGGATTATTTGTTCTTTGGGTGTTGAGTTTGATAAATTCTTTATAGATTTTGGATACTAGCCCTTTATCTGATATGTCATTTGCAAATATCTTCTTCCATTCTGTCAGTTGTCTTTTGGTTTTGTTGACTGTTTCCTTTGCTCTGCAAAAGCTTTTGATCTTGATGGAGTCCCAATAGTTCATTTTTGCCCTTCCTTCCCTTGCTTTTGGCAATGTTTCTAGGAAGGAGTTGCTGTGGCTGAGGTCGAAGAGGTTGCTGCCTGTGTTCTCCTCAAGGATTTTGAAGGATTTTTCTCACATTGAGGTCTTTCATCCATTTTGAGTCTATTTTTGTGTGTGGTGTAAGGAAATGGTCCAGTTTCATTCTTCTGCATGTGGCTGTCCAGTTTTCCCAACACCATTTGTTGAAGAGACTGTCTTTTTTCCATTGGAGATTCTTTCCTGCTTTGTCAGAGATTAATTGATCATAGAGTTGAGGGTCCATTTCTGGGCTCTCTATTCTGTTCCATTGATCTATGTGTCTGTTTCTGTGCTAGTACCATACTGTCTTGATGATTACAGCTTTGTAATAGAGCTTGAAGTCTGGAATCATGATGCCACCAACTTTGGATTTCTTTTTCAACATTCCTCTAGTGATTTGGAGTCTTTTCTGGATCCATATAAATTTTAGGATTATTTGTTCTATTTTTTTAAAAAAGATTGATGGTATTTTGATAGGGATTGCATTAAATGTGTAGATTGCTCTAGGTAGCATAGACATTTTCACAATATTTGTTCTTCCAATCCATGAGCATGGAACGTTTTTTCATTTATTTGTGTCTTCCTCAGTTTCTTTCATGAGTACTTTAGAGTTTTGAGTACAGATATTTTGCCTCTTTGGTTAGGTTTATTCCTAGGTATTTTATGGTTTTGGGTACAATTATAAATGAGATCAACTCCCTAATTTCTCTTTCTTCTGTCTTGCTGTTGGTGTATAGAAATGCAGCTGATTTCTGTGCAGTGATTTTGTATCCTGACACTTTACTGAATTCCTGTATGAGGTCTAGCAGTTTTAGAGTGGAGTCTTTTGGGTTTTCCACATAAAGTATCATATCATCTGCAAAGAGTCAGAATTTGACTTCTTTGCTAATTCAGATGCCTTTTGTTTCTTTTTGTTGTCTGATCGCTGAGGCTAGGACTTCTAGTACTGTGTTGAATAGCAGTGGTGATAGTGGACAGCTGTGCCGTGTTCCTGACCTTAGGGGAAAAGCTTTCATTTTTTACCCATTGAGAATGATATTTGCTATGGGTTTTTCATAGATGGCTTTGATAATATTTAGGTATTTGGTAATATTTAGGTAGCTATCCCTACACAGTGAAGAGTTTTGATCACAAAAGTATGCTGTACTTTGTCAAATGCTTTCTCAGCATCTGTTGAGAGAATCATATGGTTCTTGTTCTTTCTTTATTAATGTCTTGTATCACATTGATTGATTTGCAGATGTTGAACCAACTTTGCAGCCCAGGAATAAATCCCACTTGGTTGTGGTGAATAATCCTTTTAATGTACTACTGGATCCTATTGGCTAGTATTTTGGTAAGCATTTTTGCATCCGTGTTCATCAAGGATATTGGTCAGTAATTCTCCTTTTTGATGGATTCTTTGCCTAGTTTTGGGATCAAGGTGGTGCTGGCCTCATAAAATGAGTTTGGAAGTTTCCCTCCCATTTCTAATTTTTGGAACAGTTTCAGGAGAATAGATGTTGGTTCTTCTTTAAATGTTTGGTAGAATTCCCCTGGAAAGCCCTCTGGCCCTGGGCTCTTGTTTGTTGGGAGATTTCTGATGACTGCTTCAATCTCCTTACTGGTTACGGGTCTGTTCAGGTTTTCTATTTCTTCCTGGTTCAGTTTTGGTAGTTTATATGTCTCTAGGAATGCATCCATTTCTTCCAGATTGTCAAATTTGCTGGTGTAGAGTTGCTCATAATATGTTCTTATCATTGTTGGTTATGATCTCTTCTCTTTCATTCATGATTTTATTAATTCACATCCTTTCTCTTTTCTTTTGGATAAGTCTGGCCAGGGGTTTATCAATCTTATTAATTCTTTCAAAGGACCAGCTCCCAGTTTTGTTGATTTGTTCCACTGTTCTTTCAGTTTCTAATTCATTGATTTCTGCTCTGATCTTTATTATTTCTCTTCTCCTTCTCTGTTTAGGCTTTCTTTGCTGTTCTTTCTCCAGCTCCTTTAGGTATAGGGTGAGGTTGTGTGCTTGAGACCTCTCCTGTTTCTGCTTCTATTGTTATATACTTTCTTCTCAGGACTGCCTTTGCTGTGTTCCAAAGATTTTTAACTAGTTTTATTTTCATTTTCAATTGTTTCCATGACTTTTTAAAAATTCTTCTTTAATCTCCTGGTTGACCCATTCATTCTTTAGTAGGATGCTCTTTAGCCTCCATGTATTTGAGTTTTTTCCAACTTTCCTCTTGATATTGAGTTCTAGTTTCAAAGCATTGTTATCTGAAACTATGCAGGGAATGATCCCAATCTTTTGGTATCGGTTGAGACCTGATTTGTGACCCAGGATGTGATCTATTCTGGAGAATGTTCCATGTGCACTAGAGAAGAATGTCTATCCTGTTGTTTTGGGATGGAATGTTCTGACTATATCTGTGATGTCCATCTGGTCCAGGGTGTCATTTAAAACCTTTATTTCCTTGTCGATCTTTTGCTTCAATGATCTGTCCTTTTCAGTGAGGGGGATGTTAAAGTCCACTACTGTTATTGTATTATTGATGTATTTCTTTGATTTTGTTATCAATTGATTTATATAATTGGCTGGTCCCATGTTAGGGGCATTGATATTTAAAATTGTTAGATCTTCTTGTTGGACAGACGCTTTAAGTATGATATAGTGTCCTTCCTAATCTCTTATTATAGTCTTTGGCTTAAAATCTAATTTATCTGATATAAGGATTGCCACCCAGCTTTCTTTTGATGTCCATTAGCATGGTAAATTGTTTTCCACCCCTCACTTTAAATCTGGAGTTGTCTTTGGGTCTAAAATGAGTCTCTTGTGACAGCATATCCGTGGGTCTTGTTTTTTTTTATCCATTCTGATACCCTATGTCTTTTGATTGGGGCATTTAGCTCATTTACATTCAGGGTAACTATTGAAAGATATGAATTTAGTGTCATTGTATTGTCTATAAGATGACCATTACTGTATATTGCCTCTGTTCCTTTCTGGTCTGTTACTTTTGGGCTCTCTCCTTGCTTACAGGACCCCTTTCAATATTTCCTGTAGGGCTGGCTTGGTGTTTGCAAATTCCTTTAGCTTTTGTTTGTCCTGGAAGCTTTTTATCTCTTCTTCTATTTTCAATGACAGCCTAGCTAGATGTGGTATTCTTGGCTGCATATTTTTCTCATTTAGTGCTCTGAATATATCATACCAGTCCTTTCTGGCCTGCTAGGTCTCTGTAGATAGGTCTGTTGCCAACCTAATATTTCTACAGTTGTGTGTTGCAGACTTCTTATCCTGAGCTGCTGTCAGGATTTTGTCTTTGTCACTGAGACTTGTAAGTTTTACTATTAGATGACGTGGTGTGCACCAATTTTTATTGGTTTTGAGGGGGGTTTTCTGTGCCTCCTGGATCTTGATGCTTCTTCCCTTTGCCAAGTTAGGGAAATTCTGTACTATAATTTGCTCCAATATATCTTCTGCCTCTTTCTTTCTTTCTTTCTTTCTTTCTTTCTTTCTTTCTTTCTTTCTTTCTTCTTTCTTTCTTCTTCTTCTTCTTCTTCCTCTTCTTCTTCTTCTTCTTCTTCTTCTTCTTCTTCTTCTTCTTCTTCTTCTTCTTCTTCTTCTTCTTCTTCTTCTTTTCTTGGATCCCAATTATTCTAATATTGTTCCATCCTATGGTATCACTTATCTCTTGAATTCTCCCTTTGTGGGCCAGTAGTTGTTTGTCTCTCTTTTGCTCAGCTTCTTTATTCTCCATCATTTGGTCTTCTACATCACTAATTCTTTCTTCTGCCTCATTTATCCTAGCAGTAAGAGCCTCCATTTTTTATTGCACCTCATTAATAGCTTCTTTGATTTCAAATTGGTTAGATTTTAGTCCTTTTATTTCTCCAGAAAGGGATTTTATTTCTCCAGAAAGAGATTCTCTAGTATCTTCCATGCCTTTTTTGAGCCCAGCTAGCACCTTCATAATCATTCTGAACTCTAGTTCTGACATATTACTATTATCCATATTGGTAAGTCCCTAACTGTTGGTACTGCCTCTTGTTCTTTTTTTTTTTTGTGGTGAGTTTTTCCACTTTGTCACTTTATCCAGATAAGAATAGATGGATGAGAGAAGAAAATACTAAAAGGGTAGCAGCAACCCCAGAAAAATATACACTAACCAAATCATAAGAGACCCAAAACTGGGGGAAGAAAAAAGGGGGAAGAAAAGAAAAAAATATATATATTAGACTGGTGAATAGAACAGAGCCACACACTTGATTTTGGTATTTTGGTCTGTTAGAAGAAACTACCTCCCAAAATTTTAAAGAAAGAAAAACTTATATATATATACAAAAATAAGGGTAAACACGATGAAGGGATGCAATATGACTGTAAAGATAAAAATTTAAAAAAGATCTAAAAAAGGAATTGATAAGATAAGTTGGTTGAAAAAAGAAAAAGAAAGGAAATAATGTGAACAGGCGGGAGAATAGAACAAAGCCATGTGTTAGATTTATGGTATATTTTGATCTATTAGAAGAAACTGTATCCCAAAATTTTAAAGAAAACAAAACCCCTATATATATCCAAAAAATAAGGTTAAATACAATGAAAGGATAAAATATGACTATAACAATGAAAATTTAAAAAAAGATTTTCAAACTATTGATATGATAAAATTGTTAAAAATGCTAAAATAAGAAAGAGGAAAAATTTAAAAAATAGAATAATAAAAAAATAAAAAATAAAAAATTAACTTTGAAAGACTAAAAGATCATGAAAAAAAAAGCCGTGAATTCTATGTGTTGCTTTCCCCTAGCTCTGGATTTCTGCAGTTCTCATTGATTGGTGAACTTGGTCTTGGCTGGATGTTCTTGCTGAACTTCTGGGGGAGGGTCTGTTGGAGTGATTCTCCAATGTGTTCGCCCGAGGTGGAATTGCACCAACCTTGCCAGGGGCCAGGCTAAGTAATCGGCTCGGGTTCACTCTTGGGAGCTTTTGTTCCCTGAATACTTTCTGTACAGCTTTGGAGGACAGGAATGAAGATGGCGGCCTCCCAGTCTCTGGCCCCATAGGAGCTGAGAGCTCCGGGCCCCATTCCTCAGTGCACCCTCAGAGAAAAGCAGTCAATCCCTCCCATCTCCCTGGTCTCTGGCCTCACTGTGAGCTCACCCAGCCTGTGACTGAGCATTTCTATGTCTGTCACATGGCCCCGTTTGGAGTCTCCAAATGTAGCAGATTCCTGCAGCGCGCTCCCATGCCACTCCTCCTGGAGGAGGAGGGGGTCTCTCCAGATCCACCACTTGTGGGGTCCCTGGTTGAAGAGCAGTGGCCTGACTGCCCCTTGGATCATGGTTTAAGGTAATCCTGAGTTGAGAGACCCCTCCTTGGCTCCATCTCCATAGCTGGATTCCCTGCTCTGATACCTGGGAACTCTGCTGCACTCAGACACCCTGGGTCTTTTTGTGACCCCATAGGTCTTGAGACCACACTGTCCCTGTGATGGCTCCACCCCCCGTTTAGCCTCTGGAGCGATGTCCCTCAGTGAAGCAGACTTCTAAAATTTCCAATTTTGTGCTCTGCTGCTCTGCTGCTTGTTGGGAGCCGGCCACTCCCACCTCGATCTATCTTCCCAAATGTTGCTTTGGATTCACTTCTCCACATGTCCTATCTTCCAGAAAGTGGTCAATTTTCTGTTCCTAGAATTGCTGCTCTTCTTCTCTTCTATGTCCTGTTGAGTTTGTAGCTGTTCAGAATGGTCTGATAACTATCCAGTTGAACTCCTGGGACCTGATGATATTTCCGTCTCCTACTCCTCCACCATCTTGCCTCCCAGAGCTTGCTTTTTAATCTAATTTGTCAACTTCTGTCTTTTAACTGGCACGGTTAGACTGTTCACATTTAATATTATCACCAGTGGGGTTGGATTACAATCTGTCACCCTCTTGGCCATTTTCTATTTGGTCCATCTTTGTCTTTAGACCTTTTTCTCCTGCCTTCTCTTATGTTTAGTGAACATTTACAAACTCTTATTGTTCTCTACTGACATTATTAGTACAACTTAAAATTTATTTTAGTGATTACTCTAGGGCTTACAGTTTACATCTTTAATTAATAAGAGTCTACATTCAAATGATGTCCTACCACTTCACATGTACTATATGTAAGTTGCAACAGTACATTCTCAATTTCTCCTTCCATCCTTTCTGCTATTATTGTCATATTTCCTCTTTCTTATATGTGATAAAACACACACTACACACCTACTGTTTTTCCTTTAGGTTGTCGATTATCTTTTAAAGCAATTGAGAAGAAACAGTTTTTTTAAACCATCATTTATATTTCTAACATTCTTCACTTCTTTATATAGATTCATGTTTCTGTTGGGTATCATATATATCATATATATTTATCTATCTGTTTATCTATCTATTTATTTTGCCTGAGTAATGCCACTTAACATTTCTTCTAATGCACATCTACTGACCATGAAGTCCTTTGGTATTTGAGAAAGACTTTATTTCTTCTTCATTTTTAATTTTGTTGTAGAGAGGATTCTGGTTGACAGCTTTGTTTTCTTTCCTCCCTCAAGATACCACTGTATTACCTTCTAACTTGCATGAGTTCTGGGGAAAAGAATCATCTGCTTAATTCTTATTTTGTTCCTCTGTATGTAACGCGTGTTATTTTTCTGGCTGACTTTAAGATTTCCTCATTGTCTTCTTTTTCAGCAGTTTAGATATGATCTCTGAAGGTGTGTGTTTATTCACAGGTGTTTTCTATTTCACTACTGTTTCATTCCTCAGCAGGCTCAAATCTACTGGTGAATTCATTGAAGACCTTCTCTGTTAGGTTTTTCTTTTTCTTTTTAATTTTTAACACTTGCTTTTACTGCTTTCTTAGAGTTTCAGTCCCTCTGCTGAAATCGTCTATCTGATCTTGCCTGGTTTCTACTTTCTCCATTATAGCCTTTAACTCACTAATCATAGTTTTTTAGAATAATTATAGTAGATAGTTCTTATTAGATAGTTTCAACATCTGGGTCATAGCTGAGCGTGGTTTTGGTCATTGCTATGCCCCTTTCAGTGTGTCCTCTTTCTTCCTGCCTTTTCATAAACCTCATTATTTTTCATTGAAAGCCATATGTTTTGCATAGGCAGTAGAGAATGGAGTCAATAGTGTTTTTTTCCTCTTTTCTTTCTTTCTTTCTTTCTTTCTTTCTTTCTGCCTGGAATGTGTACACTTTTTCTTCTGTTAAGTCTTTAGTGAAGGGACTTGCATTGAGCTAGAGTGGAATGGGGCTGGGCTGGAGGTTTGTTGTTGCTACCTACCTCCAGTACACTATAGGCTTCAAATTTCTCTAATGACATCTGGTGTTTAGGGTGGGGGCAGATTTGCCCAAGGGTTTTTCTTCAGTGTAAGTTCCATACTCATTTTTAGATCTTCCTTTGGTGCTGTACCTCAGAGGTCCATTTCTATGCTCTGTCTTATCTCTCCCTTCCAGCTGTCCTCCACCATTCTTCATTATTTAGTGCTAGTCATCTTTGTGGTGGTGAGGTAATGGGACAGGTGTTCTCGTTGTTCTGATGAAACCTCAGGCTTTGGTGCTGGGTTGTCCCTGTGTCTCAGAGGTGCTGCTTTTTCAGTGCCCCACTATTCTGTTAATTAGATTGAGTATGGTAATCATTTCATAATAATAAGTATATCAGATCATTACATTGTACACACTAAATATATATAATTTTTATTTGTCAATTACATATCCATAAAACTGGAAAAATAATTGGAATGAGTTCATCAAATATATGTTAAGTACCTAGAAAAAAGAGAGAGAGAAAGAGAGAGAGAGAATATGCAAGTGAGTGAATTGTTTCTGTAACAGCCTCTAACTATATTTCTGGGCCTAGCACATATTCATGCCCTGCTTTCCCCACTGGAATAGGTGTTTTCTTTGTTTGTTTTCTAGTTCTCTTCTTTAAACTGCAGTGTGTTTTTGCTAGCTTCCTAAGGGCAACTGTTTTTGTTGCCCTTCCTTCCATAGGCTTCTGTTTCATAGACGAGAGAGGAAAACAACACAGGTGGAGTTTGTATCTCTCTCATTGCACCTGCTCTTTTCTACTCCAGGTCTACACTTCAAGGAACACTTTCACAGGACTCTTGCAATTTCTGGGAGTTCCTGGCAGGGTCCATGGACAAAGCACCTGAAGAGGGTCCTGGCTCCAATTTCTTTGGTTGCTAGGGGCTTTATGCACTTGCCAGTGCATATGCTGGGCCTGCAGCAAGTCGTCATCTACCCTTGCTCAACTTCTCTTGCTAGCAACCACTTGCATCTACTGCAGGCAAACCATCAATGTTTCACTGAAGTTGTCCATATCTCTGTAGGTTTTGGGGCCCCTTGTTACTCCTCAACCTGAGTTTTCTGATGGTTTTTAGAAAGTAAGCAACTTTCACACTGTTCAGCTGTTTTCATTTCAGCTTGGGAGCAATGCTCTTTTCAACTTTCTACATCTGTAAGCAGCTTGCCTTCAGGTTTTGAAGGACAGTTTTGTTGGGTACAATGTCTAATTCTAGAGGTTGGCAGGTATGTTCTTTCAGTCCTTTGAAAATATTTTACTGTCTGCTGTATTCTATTGTTTCTATCGAAAAGTCTGTTGTCAGTCTTACTGTTGCTCCTTTGATGGTAATATGTCTTTTTCTGCTTTTGCTTTAAAAGCTTTTATTTTTTAGAGCAGTTTTAGGTTTATAGCAAATTTGAGCAGAAAGAGTTCCAATATGCCACCTGCTTGCCCCACCACCACATAACCTTCCCTACTGTCAGCATCCTGCATGTGAGCAGTCCATTTATTACGATTGATGAACCTACCTTGACACATCATTATAGTTTATGTAAGGGTTCACTCTTGGTGTTGTTCATTCTGTGGGCTGTGTAGGTTTTGACAAATGTATAATGACATGTATCCATCATTGTAGTATCATACTGAGTTGTGTCACTGTCCTAAAAATCCTCTGTACTCTTCCAATTCATCGCTTCCTGGCCCCAATTCCTAGCAAACACTGATTTTTTTTAACTGTCTCCATAGTTTTGCCTTTTCCAGAATGTCATATAGTTTGAATCATACAGTATGTTTCAGATTGGCTTCCTTCACTTAGTAATATGCATTGAGGGCTCCTCTCTGTCTTTTCATGGCTTGATAGTTCATTATCCTTAGCAGTGAATGATATTCCATTGTCTGAGTTATCATTTTATTTATTTGTTCACCTGCTGAAGGACATCTTGGTTGTTTTCTAGTTTCAGCAATTATAAATAAAGCTGCCAAAAACATCTACAGGTAGTTTTTTGCATAGACATAAAGTTTCACTTCATCTAGGTAAGTACCAAGGAGCACGATTACTGGATTGGACAGTAAGAGTATGTTTAGTTTTGTAAGAAATTGCCAAACTGTCTTCCACATTGGCTCTACCATTTTGTATTTTTACTTGCAATGAATTTTTAAAAATTATTTATTTATTTATTTATTATTTGCTCCAGGGTTACAGGTCTGTGAATCATTAGGCTTACACCTTTCACAGCATTCACCAAAGCACAAACCCTCCCCAATGTCCATAACCCATTCACCCTATCCCTACCCTCCCACCCCCCAGTAACCTTCAGTTTTTTTTGTGAAATTAGGAGTCTGTTATGGTTTGTCTCCTTACCCATCCCATCTTGTTTCATTATTTTTCCCTCCCTCCCCCTACAACCTCTGCCCTTGCCCCTCAAGTTCCTCATATCAGAGAGATCATATGATAATTGTCTTTCTCTGATTGACTTATTTTGCTCAACATAATACCCTCTAGTTCCATCCACATCATTGCAAACAGCAAGATTTCGTTTCTTTTGATAGCTGCATAGTATTCCATTGTATATATATATATACCACATCTTCTTTATCCATTCATCTGTTGATGGACATCTAGGTTCTTTCCATAGTTTGGCTATTGTGGATATTGCTGCTATAAACATTCGGGTGCATGTGTCCCTGAGGATCACTACCTTTGTATCTTTAGGGCAAATACCCAGTAGTGTGATTGCTGGGTCATAGGTAGCTCTATTTTCAACTTTTTGAGGAACCTCCATACTGTTTTCCAGAGTGGCTGCACCAGCTTGCATTTCCACCAACAGTGTAGGAGGGTTCCCCTTTCTCTGCATCCTCGCCAACATCTGTCATTTCCTGACTTGTTGATTTTGGCCATTCTGACTGGTGTGAGGTGGTATCACACTGTGGTTTTGATTTGTATTTCCCTGATGCTGAGTGATGCTGAGCACTTTCTCATGTGTCTGTTGGCCATTTGGATGTCTTCTTTGGAGAAATGTCTGTTCATGTCTTCTGCCCATTTCTTGACTGTGATATTTGTTTTATGGGTGTTGAGTTTGAGAAGCTCTTTATAGATTTTGGATACTAGCCCTTTATCTGATATGTCATTTGCAAATATCTTCTCCCATTCTGTCAGTTGTCTTTTGGTTTTGTTGACTGTTTCCTTTGCTGTGCAAAAGCTTTTAATCTTGATGAAGTCCCAATAGTTCATTTTTGCCCTTGCTTCCCTTGCCTTTGGTGAGGTTCCTAGGAAGAAGTTGCTGCGGTTGAGGTCGAAGAGGTTGCTGCCTGTGTTCTCCTCGAGGATTTTGATGGATTCCTTTCTCACATTGAGGTCTTTTATCCATTTTGAGTCTATTTTTGTGTGTGGTGTCAGGAAATGATCCAGTTTCATTTTTCTGCATGTGGCTGACCAGTTTTCCCAACACCATTTGTTGAAGAGACTGTCTTTTTCCCACTGGACATTCTTTCCTGCTTTGTCGAAGATTAGTTGACCATAGAGTTGAGGGTCCATTTTTGGGTTCTCTATTCTGTTCCACTGGTCTATGTGTCTGTTTTTGTGCCAGTACCATACTGTCTTGATGATGACAGCTTTGTAATAGAGCTTGAAATCTGGAATTGTGATGCCGCCAACTTTGCTTTTTTTTTTCAACATTCCTTTGGCTATTCGGGGTCTTTTCTGGTTCCATATAAATTTTAGGATTATTTGTTCCATTTCTTTGAAATAAATTGCTGGTATTTTGATGGGGATTGCATTAAATGTGTAGATTGCTCTAGGTAGCATAGACATTTTCACAATATTTATTCTACCCATCCATGAGCATGGAATGTTTTTCCACTTCTTTGTGTCTTCCTCAATTTCTTTCATGAGTACTTTATAGTTTTCTGAATACAGATTCTTTGCCTCTTTGGTTAGGTTTATTCCTAGGTATCTTATGGTTTTGGGTGCAATTGTAAATGGGATTGACTCTTTAATTTCTCTTTCTTCTGTTTTGTTGTTGGTATATAGAAATGCAACTGATTTCTGTGCATTGATTTTATATCCTGACACTTGACTGAATTCCTGTATGAGTGCTAGCAGTTTTGGAGTGGAGTCCTTTGGGTTTTCCACATAAAGTATCATATCATCTGCAAAGAGTGAGAGTTTGACCTCTTCCTTGCCGATTTGGATGCCTTTTATTTCTTTTTGTTGTCTGATTGCTGAGGCTAGGACTTCTAGTACTATGTTGAATAGCAGTGGTGATAGTGGACAGCCTTGCCGTGTTCCTGACTTTAGGGGAAAAGCTCTCAGTTTTTCTCCATTGAGAATGATATTCGCTGTGGGTTTTTCGTAGATGGCTTTGATGATATTGAGGTATGTACCCTCTATGCCTACACTATGAAGAGTTTTGATTAAGAAAGGGTGCTGTACTTTGTCAAATGCTTTTTCAGCATCTATTGAGAGGATCATATGGTTCTTGTTCTTTCTTTTATTGATGTCCTGTATCACATTGATTGATTTGCAAATGTTAAACCAACCTTGTATCCCAGGAATAAATCCCACTTGGTCGTGGTGAATAATCCTTTTTATGTGCTGCTGGATCCTATTGGCTAGTATTTTGTTGAGGATTTTTGCATCCGTATTCATCAAAGATATTGGTCTGTAATTCTCCTTCTTGATGGGGTCTTTGCCTGGTTTGGGGATCAAGGTAATGCTGGCCTCATAAAAGGAGTTTGGAAGTTTTCCTTCCAATTCTATTTTTTGGAACAGTTTCAGGAGAATAGGTATTAATTCTTCTTTAAATGTTTGGTAGAATNGGAATTCCCCTGGGAAGCCGCCTGGCCCTGGGCTCATGTTTGTTCAAGATTTTTGCTGACTGCTTCAATCTCCTTACTGGTTATGGGTCTATTCAGGTCTTTAATTTCTTCCTGGTTCAGTTTTGGTAGTTTATATTTCTCTAAGAATGCATCCATTTCTTCCAGATTGTCAAATTTGCTGGTGTAGAGTTGCTCATAATATGTTCTTAGAATTGTTTGTATTTCTTTGGTGTTGGTTGTGATCTCTCCTCTTTCATTCATGATTTTATTAATTTGAGTCCTTTCTCTTTTCTTTTGGATAAGTATGGCCAGGGGTTTATCAATCTTATTAATTCTTTCAAAGGACCAGTTCCTAGTTTCATTGATTTGTTCCACTGTTCTTTTGGTTTCTAATTCATTGATTTCTGCTCTGATCTTTATGATTTCTCTTCTCCTGCTGGGTGTAGGCTTTCTTTGCTGTTCTTTCTCTAGCTTTTGTAGGTGTAGAGTTAGGTTGTGTACTTGAGACCTTTCTTGTTTCTTGAGAAAGGCTTGTATTGCTATATACTTTCCTCTTAGGACTGCTTTTGCTGTATCCCAAAGATTTTGAACAGTTGTGTTTTCATTTTCATTTGTTTCCATGAATTTTTTTAATTCTTCTTTAATTTCCTGGTTGACCCATTCATTCTTGAGTAGGGTGTTCTTTAGCCCTCCATTATTTGAGTTCTTTCCAACTTTCCTCTTGTGGTTTAGTTCTAGTTTCAGAGCATTATGATCTGAAAATATGCAGGGAATGATCCCAATCTTTTGGTACCTGTTGAGACCTGATTTGTGACCCAGAATATGGTCTATTCTGGAGAATGTTCCATGTGCACTGGAGAAGAATGTGTATTCTGTTGTTTTGGGATGGAATGTTCTGAATATATCTGTGATGTCCAACTGGTCCAGGGTGNTCTGTTCCAGGGTGTCATTTAAAGCCCTTATTTCCTTGTTGATCTTTTGCTTTGATGATCTGTCCTTTTCCGTAAGGGTTGTGTTAAAATCCCAGACTAATATTATATTATTTTCAATGTGTTTCTTTGATTATGTTATTAATTGATTTATATAATTGGCTGCTCCCATGTTAGGGGCATAGATATTTATGATTGTTAGATCTTCTTGTTGGACAGATCCTTTTAGTATGATATAGTGTCCTTCCTCATCTCTTATGATATTCTTTGCCTTAAA